>CM034149.1:892276876-892551274 GCA_019776745.2 Taxus chinensis
CATTTGGAAGCATGGAGACTTCCACTGGTGCTTGAAACATGGCCACACCGCATCCAATTAGATATGTTGGGGAAAAATTGAGAGGGAAGATACACCCGTCATTCCCAACTGTGGGGAAAAAATAAAAAGAAGAGGAAAACTCCACCTTTATGCCTAAATTTCAAATTGTTCTCCATGGAATGGAAAACTATAAACAATACTAGGATCGACGTGATCTAATACTCCAAGGTACTGACTCAAAATTTTCAAAAATTGACTTCAAAAAGAGGGGAATTTTGAGGGCGACAATAACTAGATCTTTCTGGGGATGACTTGACAGAGGAATGAGGAAAGATCAAGAACCATCGAAAAAATTTAGGAAATTAGACCAGTTCCTTATCATTTGGGTAAATAGAGTCAAAGGAAAAACCAACACAGAAGACAAAACACACGAAAATAAAAGAAAATAAAAAGGAAAGATAGAAACAAAACACAAAGGAATGACGAAAAACCAAAACACTGTACACAATATACAGAAGGAACGCCTAGTCACCTAGGACTTGAACAAGTTCAAATAATGCCCACTAAAAGGAAGTGAGAGAGGAGAACCATCCATCTAATACAAATAGAATGAATTTTCTCAAGCAAAGTGCCTAATTTTAAAAGGACCAAGAAAAAGGGAATCAAACTTACCATGGCTTCCTCGAGGTTGATGTCTTTCGTCCCAAAGCAAAACAATGTCTCCTACTTGAAAATCTCTGGGTCTAGCTTTCTTTTCAAACAAAGCCTTCACCCTTGGCTAATGAGCTGCTATTCTATCAAAAACCTGCAACTTGTCTTCGTCTAGCTTCTGAAGATACATGATCCTCTTGTCCAAGGAACTCGTAAAACTTTCATCTTAAATAGCCTTCATTAAGTGCAAAGTTGTTAATTCCACTTTTACTAGAAACTGAGATTCAACGAGATACACCACTTGAAATGGAGACATCCCAATTAATCTTTTAGGTGTAATTCTATCTGCGCAAAGAGCATGATAAAGTTTCTTGTGCCAATTCCTCTAAGAGTCATTAACAAGCTTACAAATGATAGTTACCAGATTCTTATTTGTTGATTTTGCTTGTTCATTCCCTTGGGGGTAGTAGTCTGAAGAGTGAGCAAGGGAAATTCCATAGAGATAGCAAAAATCCATCATCTCAAAAGTATAAAAAATTGAAGCATTATAGTCACAATCTTGTTTGGTACACCAAATCTTATCAATATGTTCTCCTTAATGAAATTAGACACCACCTCCAAAGTACTGCTTTTGACTAGAATTGCCTCTAACCACTTAGTGAATTAGTCTATAGTAGTTAGCATATGAGTATGTCTAGCACTGGAAGGTGGATCAATAGTTCCAATGAAATCCAATCCCCACTGTTCAAAGGAATCATCAATCACTACTAGATTTAGTGGCAAAGCAACCAACTTAAGTCTCCCAACAAAAGTCTGACAGGATTCACATTTACCTACCCATTTCGATGCATCTCTGAATAGTGTAGGCCAATAGTACCCAGCACAAAGAATTTTATGGGTAGTGACAGTAGAAGAGAAATTCCCTCCACAGGACTAATCATGGAAAGTTGAGAACAACTTCTGTTCTTCCTTGTCTAAAAACTTCAAGAATCTTCCATCTATGCCTCGTTTGAACAAGGCATTCTCCCATAATACATATTGTGCAAACCTTAGCTTAATATCCCTATTTTCCTTGGCACTCAAGTGGGATGGACACTCTCCATAAGTAAGAAAATGTGCAATTTCAGCATATCATTCATCTGTTGAACTGAGGAAGAGGAGGACAAGAACATCAACTGCATCTTTGGACAACGTTGCATAAGTTCCTTCAACAATAAGCTCACACAAGCCTTTACCTTAGACTAGCTTAGTTGGCTTGATATCAAGGTCATATTCTTGGACCTTTGCTACCCAATTACCTCTCTTAGCTCCAAACTCTTGTTTTGTGATAATAAACTTGATGGTTGTATCAGGAAAAAACACAACATAGTGGGAATTAAGAATATACAAAATGAAACTTCTCGAAATATTTGACCACTGCAAAATCATGTTTCTCCATCATAGTATATTTCAACTCATGAGTTTTCAAAACATAGCTCATGAAGGAAATTGTAAGTTCATGATCCTCAGAATTCTTCTGAGTCATAAAAACAACCAAGGTACTCTCTGTAGCATAGCAATAGATGATAATATCCTTATTGAAATCAAGACATGCCAAGATCGGAGTTTTAGCAATGGCTTTCTTGATACCTTCAAATTCTTACTTACCCTCAGAAGACCAACCAAATTTTTTCTTTCCTTTCATCATGTGGGTAATGCTCATAGTCAATTCAGCAAAATCAGGAATAAATCTCCTTAGGAGGTTTATCTTACCAAAGAAAGAGTGAACACCCTTTTTCCTTGTGGGAAGAAGAATCTGTTGGATTTCTTGAACTCTTTCTGGATCTATCTTGATTCCCTCATTGGATATAATATGCCCCAGTAACTTGCCTTCAGTGAGACAAAAGACATACTTGTTTGGATTGATAGAAACTCCATGTTCTCTGCATTTCTAGAGGACTGTTTCAAGATGTTAAAAGTGATTTGCCCTTTTTTTGGAGAAAACAATAAAATCATCAAGGTACACCACAACCCACTTTCCATTTATACTACCAAAACCCATTTCCATGGCCCTTGGAAAGGTGGCACCAACATTGATAATACCAAAAGGCATTCTCTTGTGAGAAAAGGTGCCCCAAGGAGTAGTGAAAGTAGTTTTGTGTTGATCTGGGGTACTAACTTCCACTTGATTGTATCCAGAGAATCTATCGAGCATAAACAACATCTCATAGCTCGTGAAAGATTGTAAAACCTGATCCATCATAGAGAGAGGATAGTTTTCCTTCAGAGATGCCTTATTTAAATTCTTTAAATCCACACAGATGTGAATTTGACCATTCTTCTTCCTGACAGGCACAATGTTGGCAATCCATGTTGAATGATGTATAGGAAAGATGATATTTTCCTTTAGAAAATTTTGGATCTCCTAAAAATAGTTCTAGCAACCTTGGGGTTGTATTTCCTTTTCTTCTATTTGAACGGTTTGATCCTAGGTTTCAAAGTGATAAAGTGTTACATCTCCTTGGATTGGAAATCCTTGAGATCATCATACAAATAGGCGAGAACATCAACATGCCTTTTTAGCAGATTTAATGCCTTCTTCTTTTCCTCTTGAGTGCAACATTTTCCAATGTTCACCATCTTGGGTTCATCAAGACTCCCAATATTAACCTTTTCACACTCACCAAACTACCAAGCTCCTTGGGATGTTTTAGACTTAATGTACCTATCATTCTTATCAAACAGGTCTTCCAAACTCACCAGCCCTTTAGGGATCTTGTTACCTTTCAATTTGATGCTATCATATTGATCTGTCCCTTCCTTGATATCCCCTTCATTAGAGGATACAAACTCTCTAGGAAAGGTCTCACTTCCTTCAAAATATTTCTGGTCAAAATTATCCCTAAGCTCCATGAATGAGTGCAAGTGTTGATCATTATTGAAAACCTATTAGTTATTTCCATTATCTAATACAATGGGCCTATGAATCATTTCAATGGTAAAATTCTCCTGAGAGAAATTTGGGTGTGGAATCAGTAAAGATCCTGAGACAACTATAGAATCAACTCTAGTGTTCCTTTCTCTTGGCACAACTTCAATGGAGAAAGTGTCAAGAAACTCAAACGAATCCTAGAAAAGATTCCTATAATGCTTTAATCTCCTATTATTCACTTGAAAAATATCTCTGAATTTTTTCACAATCATCTCTACATCACCATGATCAGAAATATTCTTCACTCCCATTTATTTTTCCATGTTTAATCTAAGTATGAGTGCCTCATATTCAGTTGTATTGTTTGTATTTTCAAAACAGAGCTTGAAGGAGAAAGGATGAATGTTCCCTTCTGTAGATGTCAACACCACTCCAGCTCCAGAACTAGCTGAAGAGAAGCTTCCATCCAACTCCAAATTCTAAATGCCATTGGGGTAATGAATCACTCCCTTAGGAAGATTTGCCTCATCTTGTGACAAGAGCATGTAGTTACCATGCCATGCATCCTCATAGAGTATCTATGTTTTTGGATCATCAGTCTTTTGCACAATGTATTATGTTTGTTTCTCAAGTAACAACTTCTTCATTTTTTCATTGACCAGGATCAAAGCATGCAACCAATCCATTTGGATTTAACCTCCTACCTCCTTTCAGAAATTTCTACTTAGCAACATCACATGTGAGGGAGGAATATCAACTACCAAAATAGTGGCTAAGACCCTCTTCTCTGAAAAAGCAGGAAAAGCTACTTGTGCATATTTAATTCTTCCAACCAAAGGCACTGTCTTACTTTCCATGGAATAAGAGGAACCAAAGGCACGTGTTAGGGTTAGACATAAAGCATGAGCTAACTTTGCAGCAATTACATTGTCTGATGCTCCTAAGTCTATAACACAATTACTGAGTTTATGCCCAGCTATGAGAAGAGTCACATTGAATGGTCCAATTTTCTCATTAGGGGAAGTAGTTGCAGCCACAAGGATTGATTAAGGTGAGGAAGAGGGGGTGGGAAAAATACCTTTAGAAGTACTGGATGAGACTTTGGATTTGGAATTGACAAATTTTACCATTTTAGAAAAAGATTTTGGATGAGTTTGGTAAAACTCTTCTAAAATTTGGATCTTGGTCCTTTTGAGGTGATCAATGATATCAAAAAATCTAGAGGTAGATGGGGAATCATTGGTAGGAACTTAAGGGACTTTTGATCTATCATTTTTAGGATTTGAAGGAGGAGTTTTAGAAACAAAAGTAGAAGAAGGGGAATTAGTATTACTCACCTTTTGTGTGGAGGCAATGGGAATAAGATTTCCTCTTCTTACAACCACTTGAATAGTTATAGGAAACTCCTTGGGCTTCTTAGTAGGCTACACCACTTTTTCTTTTTCTATTTTTTTTCTCCCGAGTCATAATAGCATATGACTCACTATTCATAGCTTCCACTCTTTCATCATATTCATCTTCATCATCCATACCTTCAGTGGTGAGGAAATGAACTTGAGACTCATCAAGCTCTTCCAGTTCTTGATCAACCTCTTCTTCTGGTTCTTCATAGAGTTCATTACATTCCTCATCATCAGGTTCTTCAACTTCACAAGTTGCATTGACCGGAACCTTGATGGGTGGTCCATCAATATCCAATTTGGTCTGAGAAGAAGGTAGATGGTTCCTAGGATGAAAAGTTTTTCTTGGAACATCTTAGTCAGGAGTATGTTGAGCCAATTGTTTCTTGAGAGAAATGAGATGATTTACAAGCTTCTGTACCAACTGATCAGAATTGTCTCTAGGGGAAGAGGAAGAGGAAGAAGCTTTAGACTTGGAGGATTCTATTTTTAGTTTACCAAACATGATTAAATAATTCTCAATATTGATAGCTAAATTTTGATTAGCATCTAGAGTTGTAAGGTTAGCTCTCCTTAGTGCATAACTCACTTCAAACAATTAGGCATTGAGGAAAAATAAATTTTGGATTTGATCCACTGGACGAGTGTTCTATGGAAATTTATTAATTAGATTGTTGAATTTAGCAACAAACTCCCTCATGGGCTCAAATGGTTCCTTCTTGATATGATAAATTTGTGCTAACAGAGCATGGACATCTTCAGTAGGCTTGAAATGTTGCTCAAACTAAGTTTTCATGGTATTCCAATTAGTGATCGACCCAACAGGAAGATGATAGAACCAATCATCAACATTGTCCTGTAATGTCTCAAAAAAAATCCTGACAGAGACATCTTCATGTTCAACCCCAGGAATCCGGCAACAATGAAGGATGCAATGTGTTCATCTGGATGAACTTTCCCGTCACCCTGAAACTTGGGAAAATGTTTCTTATTACCCCTAGGTAACTCATGCAATGGCTGAGGAAGAGTAAGAGGCTCAACTTGTTGTCCCTAAGGAAAAGGGGCTGCTATATTTGGAAAAATTGACCGAAGGGGAACTAAAACACCAGTAAGAATCAAAGCACGGAGATTAGGGCTGAGATGTTCCTGAGGAACACTATCCTTGGAATTTATGTCTTTAACAGGAGGTGTGCTAGTAGAATGAGTTCCTCTGTTCCTTCTTGCTGGAAGAGAGAAATATTTTTGTTCCAAAATTTCAAAATGGGAATCCTCAACCCTGAGAGCTTTCTTCCCACGTGTATACCATAGAGTTGTCAGACCAACAATGATCTTGAATTTGTTATTTCAGAAAGGGATCTGTTTGAAAAAAAATGCCTAGTAGAGTCACCAAAAAATGTTGGGTTTTTAAATGGAACTTTAACAAACCATAGTTAGGGGAGAAAAAATCCCTCCTCTTTAATGGGAAAGGTTCCCTTATTGAAACTAATAAGAAAAACTTATATACAGATGTACAACTTTCAAAGTGTGGATTCCTGATACTTTGAAACGTTTTATGCTAAAAGATCACCAATACGAAATAATGGAAGAATTAAGGAGATGAGGAAGGAAGAACATAACAATAATTTATGGAAATATATATAGCATACTATATCCTTATACGTATTGAACCAAGGAGATGTAGAATAGAATCATTCATTTTCATAACCAATATAATTCCATAGACACAAAGTTCCAGAAATCATATAAACAAGAACACAAAGTTTCCTATCATAAAAGATGGATGATTGCCAAATTCAGAAAAGGAAAGAAGAAAAGTAGAGGAACAAAGGGAAAAAAAATTGTATTCATTACTTTGAGTCTATTACCTTTACAGAATCTCAAGATCCAACCATAACAACAACGTGGATAATCCATTAAATAGTTTCCAAGAACGGTTACATTCGGTTACAAAAATTATGAAAACTTATTCAAGAAATTGATGTCTAAGTCTCTCCAATGCCTTGGCCATTTCCACGTATGGAAGAAAAACCAGACGCATTGAATCGCAGATGTTCATCCTGCCTTTACAAACTTTGAATTCGATTTGTCCATGTGGGAGAGATTTAAAATGAAGCGGGCCTGAGGACACCTTTTGCATTTTGTGCCCTTTGGAGAAATGGCACTTTGGAACATTTTGGCCTGCCCACCCACTTTTTATATGATCTTGACATGTGGCCTTACTTGAGTGGGGACGGATTTGCGGTTCACTTTTATAATTTTACCTCTTTTCAGCATGGGCTCAAAAATCAAATGGCTCCACCGGCCTACCACTGATTTGACTTTTGATGCAGACTCAACATTTGACTTTTTCCCTTGGCATGGGCAGGGCTACAAGTCACTTTATAACTTTAAGTTCTTTTATGGAAACAAAGCTCAAATTCTCAAATCACCCCGACAGCCCACTCTCACACTTTGACTTTCTATGCAGGCTTAATATTTGAATTTTTTCCTTATGGAAACAAAGAAAAAATTCCCAAATTGTTCTGATGGCCCGCTTTGACTTTTCAATGGCATCAAAACACAAAAAGGGCATGCCTCCCCACTGATGCTTGAAACATGGCCATGTGTCCTTTGTGGGCTAGTTCAATATTTTTGCATTTTTTGACTAAGTCCCTTTTGTTTGGTGGGGCCGTATATCTAACCTTGGACATGCGGAGGCTCAACGCACATTTGGGACTTGCCTCCATATTTTTCCTTTGAAGTTACGCCAAGATGACACATGGACGCATCTGAAAACCCTTCTATACTTAGTTGATTCAATGGCAGATCTGCCCTTTCTTTGACTCTAACCACGTGGTGAGCCCGCACACATTTGGGAACCCGCTCTTGATTCTTCCTTTGAATTTACACTGTAGAGACACGTGGAGAGCTCTACCGGTTCTTTTATACTTAGTTGATTCAGGCCTGCTACCCACTTGACTTTAGTTGGACCCTAGACACATGCAGGGCTGATGCTTATTTGAGTTTTCACTTCAGATTCACCTCCTGAAATCGTGTCGAGCTGACACATGGCTCCTTCCTCCGGTCTTGGACTCTTCAAAAGCCAACTCTGTCTCTCCTTTGACTCTGATCACATGGTGAGATGGCACTCATTTGGAGACTGGCCCTTTGGTCTCACTTCTGAAGTTACACCGTTGAGGCACGTGGAGGCTTCCACTGACCCTCTCATACTTAGTCAATTAAACAACCAGCTCTATCTCTTTCTTGGATCTGGGACACATGGAGGGATGGCACAGCTTTCGGGAACCACCCTTGGCTTTGACCCTTGAAGTTGTTTCAATGAGTCACATTGCGTCTTTCACTGAACCTTCCATACTTATTTGATTTATGCGTGCTCTGTCTTAATTTTAGACCTGGGACATGTGGAAAGCCTGCGCTTATTTGAGGACTGACCCTTAGGCCCTTCCCTAAGATTTCCGCCATTTGGACGCATGGAGGCTTTCGATGACACTTGAAACATATCCATGCCACATCCAATCAGATATGTCCATGTACTACCCCTGGATGTTGTGTAGTGCCCACAATTTTATAGCTTCAATTATTTGTTGATTTCCTTCTTCATAGAAATGTTTGGACAGGGATTTAAAATATGTTGGATAGTATGTTATGATTTTTTTGACCTTCTTGGACATGGGTGCATATTTGGGCACGTAGCACCAATTTGACTCTATTAGCATGTTGTTATTTTTCATTCGATGTGCTGAACATTATTTTATGACGATGTTGTTTAGACCTAATTGAAATGTGTTAAATGTTTAGTTTAGCCGCATGTTGGATTTTATGGATGTATGTCACTTTTATTTACCTTTATCGCTAATTCATGGGATATTGTGTGTAATTATGCATGTTGTCACATTTTCTATTCCAGGATGATAATGTGCTAGCATAGATTTCATTTGTCAAACCAAAATATGAGGTTCAACCACAGTACATGGGATTAAATCCCTCCTCAAAGACAGGTGAGGCTGCCTGTTTATTGCTAATCTAAAACACAGTAAATAATATATACAATATTCACACTAATCTAACCATTGGGGGTTGGGATGAAATCCCGAAATCCACATTCACACGATTCAAGGATATTGCTTTCGTAAGTGAAATAGGTTAGAAACTGTTACAGTGAAAGAAGCACGGTAGAAAAGAAATGGGAGAAACGTATTTTCTTTCGAGTAAACACAGAGCACGAAATAATCATACGAGTTTTAGATCACAGATATAGCGTCCGAGATAATTAGAAACACTGAGATTCTATGCAAAGAATAGCTTTAAGATCATGAACATAAGAACACTGTCTTAAATAAGATATATTTCACAACACAAAGTCTGCAAAACAATATCAACTTCTATTCTTCAAAATGATTGAAAGAAAACACAAAGTTTTTCTCCTTTCCAATAGCCTCTTAATGCTTCAAAAATTCTCGACCCTTTAGAATGCACAAGCATCCCTTATTTATAACAAAAGAAGCTAGAGATAAAACAGGACAGATCCTGAAAAGTAGCATGCTAACTAGAGTTCAGCTTTGCATGATTCTCACGCAGGAGATCAAGTCAAAGTATGAATTAAAAATAATGACAAAACGGAAATAAAAGATATGTCATTCTAAAAATAGAAATGTCATGGGACGTTGGAACTTAATCCGAGTCATCATCTTTTGATTCTTCTTCTTTCTCTTCCTCCAGCTGAGACTGTTTGTTCCGGAACTCCGGAGATGCTGTGCACACTGAAAAACCTGATTGACTGAATGCGTCGGAAGAAGAGAAGAACCCGACACGCAGAAGAAGATATCGGAAAACTTTGAGAACCCGACAGGTCTGATATGTCGGAATCTTGGCGAAACCCGACACTTGCTTTCAATGGCGGAAACAGGAGAAAACCCGGCACTCACTGTCGATGACGGAACTTAGGAGATGCCCGGCACTTAGTGTTGAGGTCGGAATGTTGAGAAACCCCGTCACTTCGAGCTTCCAATGTTCTTCGGACTTTTGAATCTGCAACACAACCTTCAAAATCCGGGAAACAAAAACAGAGTCTTTCCTTTGAATTTCTACATACACAACTTCCTTTCTTTTTTTGTTATTCATATTCCATACATCATGCAAGTAATTGAAATTTGGAAGGAACAGCACCAATTGATAGTCTCAAAAAGAAAATAAACCCTAAAAACCCAAAACCCTTTCCAAAACAACACAGAAAGAAGAAGGAAGAAAAACCCTCAACAACTGGCAAGAAATTGGAAAGAAAATACACGCAGTCGATCCAGAAAAATCAAGAATAAAGAAGGAACGAAAAATACCTTCAATTCGAGACAGGTAAAATCGAAAACAAACGATCCAGTCTGGTAACGCGAGTTTGCGGGTTTTGGGAGCGGAAGAGCATGCGAAAAATCCACGAATTAAAAATATGAACGGTAAGAATGACGTGGAAATCCGCGTATTTATAAGAAAATCAGTAATAAATACACTTCAGCTCGGCACGTGCCAACTCACCGACCACTCGGCATGAATGCCACGTCAGCATGTTGGAGGAGTCCGAAAACCCGACACGAGGAGATTTAGTGCATTTCGGGTTTCGGGCTTCGGAAAACATGGAGCACAAAACATGTTTTGAATCATGAATGTTCCGATGCATTGAACTTCCGAAAACCCGATTACAAAGGATTGAGCGGACTTCGGGAATCGGAGAACATGGCGCATAAAACATGTTTTGGAACATGAATGTCCCGATGCTTTAGAGTTCCGAAAACCCGAATACAAAGGATTGTCTTAACACAAGGCGGGTCTCGGGTTTCGGAAGTCACGCGACACAAAGCATGTTTTAACTCAAGTATGTTCCGACGAGTTGAATTTCCGAAAACCCGATTACAAAGGATTTTCTCATTGCAAGGCGGGTTTCGGGTTTCGGAGGTCATAAGACATAAAGCATGTTAAAACTTATGTCAAGCTGTTAGTAACACCCGAAAACCTGATTTTCTCTAAAAGAGGTCATAATGCAAAATCACTTCAAAAATTTTGTAGGGGTTATCCGATCGTTTCGTTGTGAACTCAAAACGGGGATAACAGCTGGCTCCAGTTGGGGACTTTCTTTGTAATACCAAAGGAAGAGAACTCAGAGTCTCTGGTCTCGCTCATTGGGCTACGGGGTCAAGGAGAAAACCAAAACAAAACAAAACGAAGAAAGAAAGAAAGAAAACCAAAAGCAAACACACAACAAAAGCAAAATATGTACAATGCAAGAGAGCATCTTGCATTAATGGTGGAACAACTTTAGATGTTGTCCACTGAAAGGCAAAGGGAGTAACCCTCCATCCAGATATGATAGAAGGAAACTATTTTCACCATTCAACTCGTGGATCTTGAAAGGTCCTTTCCATAAAGAATCAAACTTTCCATGCATTCCTTTCTGTTCTCTTCTTTTATCCCAAAGCAACACCAGGTCTCCAATCTGGAAGTCACGTTGCTTTGATTTTTTATCAAAAATCTTCTTCACCCTGCTCTGATGATCTGCTATACGATCAACCACCTTAATTCACTCTTCTTCTAGCCTGGTTAGGTACATAACCCTCTTTTCGATAGAATTCTGAAAAGCTACATCTTCAACCGCTTTCGCTAATTGCAAGGCTGGCAATTCTACTGAGATAGGAATTTCAGCATCAATCCCATATAGCAACTGAAAAGGGGACATCCCTATGGCTCGCTTTGGAGTGATCCGATCAGCCCACAACGCATCATACAATGCTTTGTGCCAATTCCTCTGATTTTCGTCTACTAATTTCCTGATTATAGTAACCAGATTCTTATTGCTGGACTCAGCTTGCCCATTGCCCTGGGGATAATAGTCAGATGAGTGAGCCAAAGTAATGCCGAATCCATAGCAGAATTCTGTCAACTCATGTGACGAGAAGTTAGATGCATTATCCGCTACAATCTTATGAGGAATACCGAATCTGACGATTATGTTTTCTTTCAGGAACTTGCAAACAGCTTCAGAAGTTGCTTGCTTGATTGGTACAGCCTCTACCCACTTGGTAAAATAATCTGTAGCAGTTAGCACATAGTTGTGTCCAGCACTGGAAGCAGGATTCAATGTTCCGATAAAATCAATCCCCCATTGGCGAAAAGGTTCTTCAATCACCACAGGCTTCAGAGGAAGAGCTGCTAACTTGGGACGACCAACAAAATGTTGACAAGCTTCACATTTAGACACCCATTCTGCTGAGTCCCGGAAAAGAGTAGGCCAATAATACCTAGCCCGTAAGATCTTATACGCTGTTACAGAAGACGAAAAATGTCCTCCGCATGCTAGGCTATGAAAGGATTCTAATAACTTTTCCTGTTGCGATTTATCAACACAACGCAAGAAGACACCATCGATACCTTTCTTGTATATTGCATTATTCCACAAAAGGTATTTCGCAGATCTCAACTTGACGGTCCTCTTCTCTTTTTGATTTAAATGCGGAGGGCATTCACCATAAGTTAAGAAGAAAGCAATGTCCGTGTACCATTCATCGGTCGTACTCACAAAAAGCACCATAGGCAGCTCGGAAGAAGTATCTTGATTCTTCTCACACTCTGCTTCAGCATGATTCTCTGCAATCAATTGACACAGGCCTCTTCCTCGTACCAACTTGGTAGGTTTGATGTCCAAGTCATACTCCTGAACCTTAGCAATCCAAGTACCTCGTTGGCTTCCCAGCTCTTGTTGAGTTAGAATGGATTTAACAGCAGTATCAGGAACGAGAACACGAGTATGAGAATTCAGCACATAGTACCTGAAATGCTTCACCGCTCGCACCACCGCATAAGCATGTTTTTCAATCTGCGACATCTTCAATTCATGCTCTTTCAACGGACAGCTCATGAATGCGATAGGAGCTTCAATGCCTTCTCCATTTTCCTGCATCAGGATCGCTGACACTGTGTGGGCAGAAGCATAGCTATACATGATGAAATCTTTCTTGAAGTCTGGACATACTAAGGTAGGAGCGCAAGCAACTGCCCTTTTGATTTCTTCAAATGAAAGTTTCCCTTCTGCACTCCATCTGAATGGGACTTTGCCTTTCATCATTCCAAGGATATCCTTGGTTTTGTCAGCGAAATCGGGTACAAATCTTCTCAAGAAATTAACCTTTCCGAAGAAAGAATGAACTCCTGTTTTACTTGTGGGCAAGGTAAGGCTCTGAATAGCCTTTACCCTTTCTGGGTCAATTTTAGTTCCTTCTCTAGTCACAATATGACCCAGCAGCTTTCCTTCTGTTACCCCGAACATAGACTTCTTAGGATTCAATGAAATTCCGTGACGTCTGCATCTCTGAAGTACCTGTTCTAAATGATCATAATGATCACTCCGCTTTTTAGAAAAGACAGTCAAGTCATCCAAATACACGACTATGACCTTACCCATCAGATCTCTGAATGCTAGGTCCATAGCTCTCTGAAAAGTAGCTCCTGCGTTGATCAAGCCGAATGGCATCCTCCTGTAAGCAAAGGTACCCCATGGGGTCGTGAAAGCTGTCTTGTGTTGATCCTCTGTTGCTACCTCGACTTGATTATATCCCGAAAACCCGTCGAGCATGGATAACATCTCTGATCCAGTAACAGTTTGTAATACCTGATCCATGATCGGCAAGGGATAATTATCCTTCAACGAGGACTGATTCAAGTTTCGGAAGTCAACACAAATCCGGATCTCGCCATTCTTCTTCCTGACAGGAACAATGTTAGCAATCCAGGTGGAGTGATGGATTGGGAAAATAATTCTAGCATCTAACATCTTCTGAATTTCTGCCAGGATGGTCCCTGAAATCTTCGGATTGTAATGCCTTTGCTTCTGTCTATAAGGCTTCACATCAGGCTTCAGAGGAATACTGTGCTGAACATCCTTGGGCTTGAAAGATTTCAAATCTGCATAGGACCAGGCCAACACATCGATGTATTTCTTCAAAAGCGAAGTGAATCTTTCCTTCTCTTCAGGAGAACAACATTTACCGATATTCACCATCCGAGGTTGATCAGATGAACCTAGATTGATTTGATCCACTTCAGAGGAAGAAGCTCCTTCAACCTGCCTTTTGTTTTGGATGAAGCGATCATGCTTGTCAAACAGACCCTCCAGAGAAACCAGACCTTTTGGTATCTTGTTGCCTTTCAGCTGGATAAATTCACCATCAACCTCTTGATATGGATCTAAAATAGTTTCACGAAAGGCTGATTCCGAACCTTCAAAATATAGTTCACTGAAATTGTCAGCCTTTTCCAGGAAAGCCAACACCTGTTGATCATCATTGAATACCTGCCAGTGAGTTGCATTATCTGGGACGCTAGGGCGGTACACAATCTCGATAGAGTATGTGTCTTGCTTGAACTGAGGATGAGGAAGAAGAAGAGATGCAGACACGGCCAAAGAATCAGCCTTGTCATTATAATCTCTTAAAACTGCCTTAATAGAGAATGCATCAAAGCATTCTATACTATCCCAAACTTTGTTCCTGTAATGCCTCAACCGATCGTTTTTCACCTGATATACACCCCTGACCTGATTAACAATCAGCTCTGCATCTCCCTGAACCTTGAGATTCCTGATTCCCTTCTGTCTGGCCAATTCTAATCCTAATAACAGGGCTTCATATTCGGCCGTGTTGTTAGTATTATCAAATTGTAACTTATAAGCTGATGGGAAAATCTCGGAGCTAGGAGATATGAGAACAACACCAGCGCCTGATCCAGAAGTTGAGCAGCTACCATCAAATTCGAGCGTCCAAATTGCATTGGGATCTTCCTCTTCCACATCTACAATGGGTATCTCTGAAGCCATGAAATAATTCCCAAAGCTAGCATCTTCGAAAAGGATCTGAGCCTTAGGATCATCTGATTTGGTCACCAAATACTTTGCCTGCGGTTCAGGATGAAGAACCTGTTGAACCCCTTTGACTGGGATCTTGGCTTTGGTCCAATCCATACTAATTTCTCCTCCGACATCTTTACAAAATCCTCTACCCAAGAGAATACCATAAGCCGCAGGGATATCAGCAACCAGAATAGTCATTTTCACTCTCTTCTCAGGAAGGCAACAAATGCAAACTGTGCGTCCTTGATTTGACCAATCAGAGGGACTTGTTTAGTTTCCATGGAATAGCACCGTCCATATGACTTAGTCAAAGTAAGCCCAAGGGCATGGGCCACTTTTGCGGGCATAACATTATCAGAGGCCCCTGAATCAATAATGCAATTGCTGAGTTTAAACCCATTTATAAGTAGAGACAAATAAAATGGTTCAATCTTTCCTGAGGAAGAAGCAGAAGTCAGATTATTCTGAGGTGTGGGTCGAATAGGATTTGGAAGGAGACCTTTTGAAGGTGATGGAATAGCCGCTTTACTTCTGATAAACTTGGCTAGCTTTTCAAATTGTTCGGGATTCGACTGAAGGTATTCTGCTTCTGACATTTGAATTTTGGTTCTCTTTGCATGATCAATAATATCGAAAGCAGTGTAAGAAGGAATGATAGTAGGCTCAGTTCTAATTACATGAGCTTGTGCTGGGGCACTGACCTTAGGAGAAGGAGAATAAGGAGCAGCTGTCTTTTTAGTAACCTCTCTTTCAGTTTGCGCCGAAATAGGGGTACCCCTTTTGACTATGGATACAGGAGGTTCCTTATTCTTCTCCTTAGTATTTTCCAGAGGCTTTCTGGGAACCTGAGATTGGGACCGAGTGAAAACAGCAAATGATTGACCATCTGGCTCACATTCATCTTCATCATATTCCAAATAACCAATACTGGAGTCGCCAGCTGACTCATCATAAGACTCATCAGCATATCCTGAAGCTTCGAAATCCTCACGGGAATCTTGCTCTTCTGGTTCGTCATCTTCTTCAATCAGTTCCACTGCTGCATTGACGGGCGGAGCTTCAATTGCTAATCTCGGTTGAGCAGGAGCTAACCGTGGCCTATCTCTGGCAGGTACACCATTGTTATTAAAATTCTGCCTAGGGATATCCCGGTACGGAACATTGCTCCCCTGCTGAGACACTTGCTTCTTTAAAGCAATCAAATCATTAGCCATTTTTTGAAACATAGGGTCAGTATTACCTTGAGAAGAACCTTGATTTTTGATTTTGGGTATATCTTTCTTAATCCTTCCGGCTAAGATGAGATCATCCTCAATTTCAGTAGCCGTTGACTGAGCAGTAGCCAGATCTGGGATAACCGACCTTCGTAATAAAAAACTTATATCAGGAGGTTGAGCATTGATGAAGAAGCACTTTTGGTTTTCCAGAGTTGGTACAGCTATAACTGGAATTTTCCGGATCAGCTTATTGAACTTAGCCACGAATTCCCGCATAGGTTCATGCGATTCCTTCTTCATATGAGTAAGCTGAGCTAACAATGCATGAGAATCTTCGGCTGGTTTGAAACGTGCCTCAAACTTGGTCCGCATGGTAGCCCAATCTGGAATGCATGCATTCGGGAGGTGATAAAACCATTCAGCTGCTACTCCCTGCAATGTTTCAACGAAGAGCCGAACGGAGACATCTTCGTGGGCTACTCCAAGGACACCGCATGCAACAAAGAAAGACGCAATATGCTCATCAGGATGCTGCTTCCCATCCCCATTGAACTTGGGAATGTTTTTACGTGATCCACGTGGTAACTCATGCAATGGAGGAGTCAAAGTAAGAGGACCAATGACTGCACCCCAAGGCACAGGTTGAACCGCCATCCTTCTGAAAAGAGTGCGTACAGGGATCCGGGTATCAGACAAGAGTAGTGCACGACAAGTTGCAGATGCTTCCCGTTCTTCAGGGATCCGATTTCTCCGAACAGGTGAAGAACTTCTGGCTCGGTTAGAGACAACGCTGTTGGGAGAAAGGCTGAAATTATGCTGTTGCAGTAACTCGAAGAGTGGATCAATTTCACCTTGAGCTCGGCGAGACCGAGTGAAGATCCTCCTGGCCAGCTTGAACTGAAAGGAGATCTTATTAAAAATAAGGCAAATATGGAGTCGCCAGACACCGAGAGGATAAGCTTTATACTATTGATCCGTATTTCCCCAGCGGAGTCGCCAAAAACTGTTGGTTGGATATTTTGTCAAACCAAAATATGAGGTTCAACCACAGTACATGGGATTAAATCCCTCCTCAAAGACAGGTGAGGCTGCCTGTTTATTGCTAATCTAAAACACAGTAAATAATATATACAATATTCACACTAATCTAACCATTGGGGGTTGGGATGAAATCCCGAAATCCACATTCACACGATTCAAGGATATTGCTTTCGTAAGTGAAATAGGTTAGAAACTGTTACAGTGAAAGAAGCACGGTAGAAAAGAAATGGGAGAAACGTATTTTCTTTCGAGTAAACACAGAGCACGAAATAATCATACGAGTTTTAGATCACAGATATAGCGTCCGAGATAATTAGAAACACTGAGATTCTATGCAAAGAATAGCTTTAAGATCATGAACATAAGAACACTGTCTTAAATAAGATATATTTCACAACACAAAGTCTGCAAAACAATATCAACTTCTATTCTTCAAAATGATTGAAAGAAAACACAAAGTTTTTCTCCTTTCCAATAGCCTCTTAATGCTTCAAAAATTCTCGACCCTTTAGAATGCACAAGCATCCCTTATTTATAACAAAAGAAGCTAGAGATAAAACAGGACAGATCCTGAAAAGTAGCATGCTAACTAGAGTTCAGCTTTGCATGATTCTCACGCAGGAGATCAAGTCAAAGTATGAATTAAAAATAATGACAAAACGGAAATAAAAGATATGTCATTCTAAAAATAGAAATGTCATGGGACGTTGGAACTTAATCCGAGTCATCATCTTTTGATTCTTCTTCTTTCTCTTCCTCCAGCTGAGACTGTTTGTTCCGGAACTCCGGAGATGCTGTGCACACTGAAAAACCTGATTGACTGAATGCGTCGGAAGAAGAGAAGAACCCGACACGCAGAAGAAGATATCGGAAAACTTTGAGAACCCGACAGGTCTGATATGTCGGAATCTTGGCGAAACCCGACACTTTCTTTCAATGGCGGAAACAGGAGAAAACCCGGCACTCACTGTCGATGACGGAACTTAGGAGATGCCCGGCACTTAGTGTTGAGGTCGGAATGTTGAGAAACCCCGTCACTTCGAGCTTCCAATGTTCTTCGGACTTTTGAATCTGCAACACAACCTTCAAAATCCGGGAAACAAAAACAGAGTCTTTCCTTTGAATTTCTACATACACAACTTCCTTTCTTTTTTTGTTATTCATATTCCATACATCATGCAAGTAATTGAAATTTGGAAGGAACAGCACCAATTGATAGTCTCAAAAAGAAAATAAACCCTAAAAACCCAAAACCCTTTCCAAAACAACACAGAAAGAAGAAGGAAGAAAAACCCTCAACAACTGGCAAGAAATTGGAAAGAAAATACACGCAGTCGATCCAGAAAAATCAAGAATAAAGAAGGAACGAAAAATACCTTCAATTCGAGACAGGTAAAATCGAAAACAAACGATCCAGTCTGGTAACGCGAGTTTGCGGGTTTTGGGAGCGGAAGAGCATGCGAAAAATCCACGAATTAAAAATATGAACGGTAAGAATGACGTGGAAATCCGCGTATTTATAAGAAAATCAGTAATAAATACACTTCAGCTCGGCACGTGCCAACTCACCGACCACTCGGCATGAATGCCACGTCAGCATGTTGGAGGAGTCCGAAAACCCGACACGAGGAGATTTAGTGCATTTCGGGTTTCGGGCTTCGGAAAACATGGAGCACAAAACATGTTTTGAATCATGAATGTTCCGATGCATTGAACTTCCGAAAACCCGATTACAAAGGATTGAGCGGACTTCGGGAATCGGAGAACATGGCGCATAAAACATGTTTTGGAACATGAATGTCCCGATGCTTTAGAGTTCCGAAAACCCGAATACAAAGGATTGTCTTAACACAAGGCGGGTCTCGGGTTTCGGAAGTCACGCGACACAAAGCATGTTTTAACTCAAGTATGTTCCGACGAGTTGAATTTCCGAAAACCCGATTACAAAGGATTTTCTCATTGCAAGGCGGGTTTCGGGTTTCGGAGGTCATAAGACATAAAGCATGTTAAAACTTATGTCAAGCTGTTAGTAACACCCGAAAACCCGATTTTCTCTAAAAGAGGTCATAATGCAAAATCACTTCAAAAATTTTGTAGGGGTTATCCGATCGTTTCGTTGTGAACTCAAAACGGGGAGGTGGATGGGTAAGTGTGCTTTGTTAAAAGTTGCACAAGTTTGTTTTGTTGTTCATTTTGAGTAATTTGGAGAAGAGGGTTAAAAGCTATTTTATCCTTTCTCCCTTTTATTTTGAGAATCTTTGACCTTGAGGGAAGAGAGGGGTGACACATGTCACCCCCTCAATTGTGAGGATTTTTTTTCCTCCTCTTCAAATTCTCCCTCAAGGGGAAAGAAGAGAAACTTTTTCTTTGGGAGCTTTTGCTTGGAGGCTTGTGGATTTTGGAGCTAGAGCTTGCTTGGGTCAAGAAGTGGAAAAGTTAGAAGTTGGAGAGATTTTAGAGGTAGGCTCCTTGAGCTCATTTGTGTGTTTTATATCATGTTAGATATTAGTCTTGGTTATTTAAAATGTGTGTTGTTGCATGTTGATTTTAATTGTTGTTTTACTTTATTTTGCTCCATCCATCATATGGCATGATGGAGTTTTGGAGTTTGTGGGGGAAGAGAGAGGGATTTTTTCCCTCTCAATCCTCATGGCTTGATGGGCAAGCCTTGTAGGATTTAGTTACTCCCCTAAAATGGTTTGAGGTGGGGAAGGTGGTTCATATGGCTTGAACCTCCTTCCCCATTCTTGGTGAGGAAACCCCTTTGGGGTTTGAAAATCCTTCCAAGAAGGATTTGGTGAAAGGATGGAGAAATAAGGAGGGTTTGAATGACTTTGGAGGAATAAAGAGGGTGTGGAGATCTTGATTTTTTGCAACCAATGTTGGTTACCACTTTTGAAATTTGGAGAACTCCCTTCTTCTCTTCCCCATCTTAGAGATAGAACATGGTTTCTCCTTTTCTTTTGTTATCTTTGCAAAATTGGTGTTTTGCTTTAATATTTGTCTTGTCTTTATGTGGATGTAATGTTGGTTGTTCTCCCTTCCTCTTGTGCAAAGTTGTGGATAGTAGTCCTCTTTCCCATGGGCTTGGGGGAGGCTAGTATGTCTTCCAACCTTGGAAAGACATGTGATGATGCCTAAAGGTTGGGTGGTTAAACAAGCTTCTTCTCTTTGTGATGGATTCTTCTGAAGGCATTTGAAGTTGGATCTAAAGTTGGAAGTTGGTTGGAGTTCTTGTTTTATTGGCTTCTACTCCCTTTTTTTCTTCAAGTCATGTAAAACTGACTCTCATTTGCAACTTCAATGATATTCTATGAGAGAGATTTCATTATCTTGTAAAATCTTCTTTTGTGATCTTGGAGCACTTGTAAACTTGAGTTGTTTTTCTTAGGAAATATCCTTTTAATATTGCAAATAAGCTTGAAATATGGTTCCTTGAGTAGATCAAGTAATCTTTAAAAAAAGGGGGTTGTATTTGAGAGCTTAGACTCGTTGGAAAAGAAATCTTGTAAAATGGTTATTTACTCTAATATGCATTGATTTGGAACTCTTTTGAAAAGAAAGATTATTTAATGGAAATGTGTTTCTACAAAAGAAATAATATTACTTTGTTGAAGTCTTACTTGTTTAAGAATATAAAATAATCATTTAGCATTATAGTTGAAAAGAAAGGTATCTCTTCTTGGTTTTTTTGTAATATTATTGATTGGAATAAGACTAGTCTCGATTTCTTCCCATGTGAGTTTTAATGATTTGTTCTTATTAGGAAATCAGAATTATTATGTGTGCTTCTAGTAAATTGTAAGCATACTTCAAGCCTCTTCTATTTTTTTGAACTATTTTACTACACCCTCTTATTTATCGCATAAATGAGTTGATCATTTAATAAAGATATATGACAAGCAATAAGTATAATCCATCCTTTTTACAACATGTATACTTTTAGTCTCATAACATATGATATGATTATATTAATCTATATTTCATTTCAAAGTTAAATTTTAAAATATAATTATAGAGTGTTCTTTCAAGTTATTCATCATTATATATATATGGATATGGAAATAAATTATATGTAACTAGTTGATGTAGTATATTTATTATATTCAATCATATATTATATCAATATATATTATTATAGAAATATATAATGTATATCATATATATATAATATGAATATATATATGCTCTTCTTATGTTAAATAATAATTTAATTTACATAAAAATATAGTTAATATTTATTAATATATTATATATTAATAAATATTAATATTATAGTATATATATAATTCTAAATTATAATATAATAAAGTATTAAGAAATATTAAATAAAATAAATAAAAATTAAAAAAAGGAAGAAATGGTTTTTTTTTTTTTAAATGAAAATGGGGAGGGGCCAAGCCCTCCCCAACCCTGTGCCACCTCTTTCCCCATGCACCCTCCCCGTCCGCCTCAGTGCCATTGTCCCCACCTACTGCCCCCACTGCCCTCGCCGCTTCCCCCTCATCACTGCACAGAGACCTCCCCCTCCCTCCCACTGTCCCCTCCTTCACTGCACAGACTTGTCCCCCATCCACGCTGTCACCTCCTACTCCCCCCCATGCCTATCCACCCCTCCCACGTGGCCTCTACCCTCACCTTTCATGTTGTCGCAGCATTCTCCATGCTTCCACCGCTGCTGCTCCACATGCATAGCCTCCTCCCTTCTTCCTAAAAAAAAGACACGGCCATACCAACATACTCCAAACAAAAAGAATCCAGCCACGCCAGTTAAAGGATCATACAAATCAAGAATGATTTTTGGATTTGGATCTCTTAAACAAATGCAATAGGAAAGAATCCACCCCATAGCTCCTCCTCCACCTAGGTCCTCAAGAACCTGTAAATAACAAAAAAAAACAAAATGAGAAAAGGAAAAGAAAAGAAATGAAAAAGGAGATAAAGATGCATTAGGGCAAACTTAGGGCAGGTTTTAAAATCAAAGGTCAAGAACTGTTTTATCCTAAGGTTCTCCTTCAACCCTACACTTTTTTTTAAGTCATGATCATTTTATGGGATTGAAAAAATAACTTAAGGAGGGGTGGGTGTGGGAAAACTAATTAACAAAAGGGAAGGATTAATAATTCTCAAAGGGTGTGTAGCAAAAATTAAGGTGACCTATAATAAGCTAAATAGAATAAATAATTAATTTGTTTTGGGATTTTATTAGGGTTGAGTAAACTAAATTTTTATAAATTAAATTATTTATGGGATATGGTTCAAAGGGATTAGTTTTAATTAATCACTTTAAAAAAAAATTACCCAAAATTTTTAGTACACTTTTCGTGCGTTTTTCAGTGTCCCAAGGCGGGGCACTACATTTGGTAATCAGAGAAAAGGTTCACACACGTGGACATTCTGGGTAATTAATTAACTAGTTAACGATAATTTTAATAACATTAAAGTAAATAAATAAATAAAAATAATTTGTTAAAAAAAATTTGCAACCATTTAATTATAAGTTAATAACCTTTTCACTCACCTCGTGCACAAGATGGTGCCCATGAGACGACGCTCAGTTAGGGGTTTGGGACGTATTTCACTTACACCTGAACCACCAGCACCTGAATTAGGGCCTCAGATCTTATAGGATCTTCAGTAGTTGATCGACGTTGTGCAGCAGCATCTTCCATCACCACATGAAGGCGAGAGAGGAAGAGATCTCATTAGGAGATGAGGAGCTGATAGGTGAGGACGCGCACTCATAGCTATCAAAGCATGATACCCCGAGGCAGGAGAGGTCATGTAGCCATTCCATTCATCACGAGAGGGTAGCCTCTTACCATCATTGCCACTCACACAGTCTTGAGGGACCATTTGGGGATAGGGGGACCCACTCAAATGTTGCACTGCATCGCTAGGATCGAGATATAGGTAGTGTGATTAGAGACCTTCTTCGCTTGCAGCCACCTACCTACACTAGCTCTACAGATGGATTTGGGGAAGATTCATGGCTCCTTAGCCTAGATAGTTGTTTTTTCTTACACCCTTACGAGAGCAATGTCAAGGAAAAGTTTTCCATACACCTCCTCTGAGACGTAGTAGGCATTTTCTGGAGTAATTAGGAGTCGAAGCCCCATCTGACTCGAGAGACACTGACTTGGGAGTTGTTCAAGGAGCGATTCAGGGCTTGCTATATGTCAGAGAATTTCATGCAGAAGAGGATCGATGACATTCACGACTTACGAAAAGGATCTAACACAATAGCACATTATGAGAGCAGGTTCCTAGATCTTTTGCAGTATGTGGATTACCTGCAAGATGATAAATTATAGGTTAATAGATTTATTAGGGGCCTTAATGCAGATATAGCAGGAGCAGTTAGGATGTTATCTCCTGCCATGCTTGAGAAGGCCTTTGAGAAGGCCTACTTAGCTGAGGAGAACAAGACCAAGGCACAGGAGCACCGAGATAGAAACAAGAGAAGTTTCAAGATAGGATATAGGCCTTTCAAAGTAAGAGGTCATGGGGTATAGCACCACCCCTTAGAGGAGGATTCTGGCCTCCACCAGTAACCACGAGGGCTCCACCTCACCCACAATAGTAGACATAGCATCATGACCACCAATAGGAGAGGGCATAGACAGACTCAGAACTTTCAGAGAGGTGGTACTAGAGGAGGTTTTGGTGGAGCCAAGGTATCAGAGAGCTAGGGCACTCAACAAGTATAGCCAACCTGCGTGCACACAGTAGTCTGCTAGGGTTAGACCTACAGGAGCAGTGCAGTAGAGTACATGTGGGACTCCATCTCAGAGGGGTACAAGAGGATGTTTTATTTGTGGGTCCCCTGATCACTATGTGTGTATGTGTCTGCACAAACCCGACTACCATGGATACGTAGAGAGCTCTCTAGATCATGAGTAGATGGTGGGTGACATGTGGGACATGTGCTCATCGTGTATATGCAGTGGTTGACAACCACCAAGCCAAGCATTAGGGAACAATCATTAAGATGACATGTACTATTAGGGGTATTTCTATCTCAATACTTTTTGATTCAGGTGCTTCAGATTCATTTGTATCTCCTTCTGTAGTCGACCAGTGTGGGCTAGTGGTGGCTAGGTAACCAGATAGTTGGCAGGTTGAGTTGGCCTCTGGGGGCCAAACTCAGTCATGGACTCATATGTGGTGAGTTGTGTACTTGATTTAGGAGTATCTTCTCCACTACTCTTGACCTCTGAGTTATTCCTGTAGGATCCTATCATGTAGTTTTGGGTATGGACTGGCTCAGCTCATCAGGCCAAGGTGGATTGTAGGAATAAGGTCATTGAATGTCAGGATGATCTTGGGAGTGCAATTGTGATATCAGGTATGTAGAGGCCTATCTCCTTGCGCATGATCTCGGCTAAGCAACTCAAGTGGAGCATACGTAGGGGATGTTAGTTGTTTGCTATCACCATCAGTGATCGATCAGAGAGAACTCTAGATCATTCACCCTTAGATGATCATGCAGTTTTGAGGGAGTATGCAGATGTGTTTTCCAGGTGAGCTTCCAGGGTTACCACCCCGCAGAGAGGTGGATTTAACCATTGATTTAGTACTTGGATCAGCACCAGTTTCTAGGGTACCCTATCGGATGATGACTCCAGAGCTTCATGAGATCAAGATTCAATTAGAGGATTTCTTAGAGAAGGGTCTTATTCATCCTAGTGTATCTCCTTGGGGAGCACCAGTCATATTTGTGAAAAAGAAGGACGGTTCTCTCAAACTTTCTGTAGAATTTAGACAGCTCAACAAAGTCACAATAAAGAACCGTTATCTAGTCCCTAGGATTGATGACATGTTTGATTAGATGTGGGGAGTGAGAGTGTTCTCCAAAATTGATCTCAACTCAGGGTATCATTAGCTGCGCATTTCATATGCAGACATTCATAAGACAGCTTTTTGCACACGTTATGGGCATTATGAGTTCACAATTGTCCCTTTTGGTTTGACCAATGCCCCAGCTGTCTTCATCAGCCTCATGAATGAAGTATTAAGGACCTTTATGGATCACTTTTCCTTAGTGTTCCTTGATGATATATTGATATATTCTTGTTCTGAGGAGGAACACATAGGGTATTTGAGATAGGTACTACAGGTTTTGAGAGAGCAAAATTTGTATGGGAACTTGGAAAAATGTAGCTTCTTTCAGATAGAGATTCAGTACTTGGGTGATATCATATCAGGAGAGGGTATCTCTGTAGATCCCTCTAAGATACAGGCTATCGTGGATTGGCCAGAACCCACATCAATCACTGAGGTGAGGAGTTTTATGGGCTTAGCAGGTTACTACCATAGGTTTGTCAAGGATTTCTCTAGGATTACTCACCCTATTAATTCTCTGTAGAGAAAAGGGAAGAAGTTTGATTGGTCAGAAAAGTGTGAGCAGGCATTTCAGTTAACTAAGGAAAGGTTAACCAATGTGCCCATCTTAGCAGTTCTGGACCCTACAGAGGATTTTTTTGTTTGTATTGATGCATCACTAGAGGGTTTGGGAGTAATTCTTTTGTAGGAGTGTCGGGTTATTTCCTTTGAGTCTAGTAAGCTCAAAGATTACAAGCTTAATTACCCTACTCATGACTTAGAGCTTATAGCAGTTGTTCATGTAATTGTGCATTGGTGACATTTCCTTTTGGGTAGACTTTTCATTTTAAGGATAGATCATCATAGCTTGCATCATATCTTCTCATAGCCAAACCTCAACTCTCGTCAACGGCATTGGATGGAGTTCCTATGTGAGTATGACATGGAGGTATACTATATCAAAGGAAGGGAGAATGTTGTTGTAGATGCACTTAGTAGATGACGACATGTGCTTGCTTCATTGACATTATAGTACAATTTGAGAGATAGGATTCTTGAGCATCTTCTAGAGGACATGTTTTATGAGGATGCTAGACAGATGTTGAAGTCACAGGGCCCATTAGAGGGTAGATATTCAGGGTGTATTTTAGAGACAGATGGTTTACTTCAGTTCCATAGGCACATCTATGTGCCTAAGTAAGGAGATATGCGTAGCTTCATCCTCACAAAGGCTCATCGAGCTCCATATGTGGCACATCTAGGAGTAAAGAAAATGCACACTGATCTGAGGGAGTTATACTATTAGCCAGGCCTTCAATGAGACATAGCAGATTTTATTGCACATTTCCTTGAGTACTAGAGGGTCAAGGCAGAGCATTTTCATCTCACAAAACTTTTACATCCTCAAGATATTCCCAATTGGAAATGGGATGTGATCTCCATGGATTTCCTAGTCAAACTCCCTATGTCTTCTTATCATCATGATGCCATTATGGTCACTGCGGATAAGTTGACCAAGGTTGCACATTTCTCACCAACCAAGGTCACAAATAATGCACAGGCCATCACCAAAGTATTTATGGAGGACATTATTGGATTGCATGGGATTCTGAAGACCATCATCAATGACAGGCATACCATCTACACTTCCTTTTTTTGGACTTCCTTTCAAGCTGATCTTGGTACTAAGATTAATTTCAGCTCAGCCTATCATCCAGAGATGATGGACAGATAGAGAAGGTTAATCACGTACTGGAGGACATGTTGAGGATGTATGTGATGGACAAGTACAAGAAGTGGGAGGAATACCTTCATTTAGTTGAGTTTGTATACAACAACAACTATCATAGTTCCATTGGTATGGCTCCCTACCAGGATTTTTATGGACGACCTTGCAAGACAGCTTTGAGTTGGGACAAACTAGATGATAGGATTATTCTGGGACCAGCTTACCTTCAGGTTTTAGAGCAGCAGGTTGTTCTAATTAGACAGTTTCTTGAGCAGGCTAGAGCATGCCAGAAGGCATATGTAGACACCAAGAGAATTGATCGTCAGTTCTCAGTGGGTGGAAAATTCTTCTTGATAGTTCATCCTCATAAGATCCCAATCCGCTATGGAAAAGGTTGTAAGCTATCACCTCATTTTGTGGGGCCTTTTGACATTTCAGAGGTCATCGGTCTAGTTTCCTATCATCTAGCTTTTCCACCATGCCTTGCATGGGCCCACGATGTATTTCATGTTTCTATACTACGTACATAGGTACCAGTTGTTTCTCATGTTTTGGATTGGTCAGCATTACAGGTAGAGGACGGAGGGCAGTGGAGAATGGAGCCCATATGTATACTAGAGCACCAGAGGTTGGCCCTTCAGGGTTGAGACTTAGACTAGGTTAGAGTGCAGTGGGACAGATACGATGAGACAACAACTACCTGGGAGGATACTACACCCTTGAGTGTTAGATATCCCTATCTCTTTGAGTGATTTCTAGGAGGAAGTCTAATTTTAGGAGAAGGGGATGTAGTGCCCACATTTTTATAACTTCAGTTATCTATTGATTTCCTTCTTCATAAACATGATTGGACAAGGGTTTGATATATGTTGGATAGTATGTTATGATTTTTTTGACCTTCTTGGACATGGGTGCATATTTGGGCACGTAGCGCCAATTTGAATCTATTAGCATGTTGTTAGTTTTCGTTCGATGTGGTGGACATTAGTTTATGACGATGTTGTTTAGACCTAATTGAGATGTGTTAAATGTTTAGCTTAGCCACATGTTGGATTTTATGGATGTATGTCACTTTTATTTATGTTTATGGCTAATTCATGGGATATTGTGTGTAATTATGCATGTTGTCACATTTTTGATTCCAAGATGATGATGTGCTAGCATAGACTTCATTGAGTGCTTATTTATAGTGAATTTACATTGTATCGGAAAGGTGGGTTTAATGTGTGCAATGAGTGTGCAGGTCACAGGTCACAGGAGAACGTGGGATTCAGGCCAGCTACACAATTTTGCACAAGTAGCCCACGGGGTTAAGTCCTAGCCGTGTTTACTGTATGATGCCTTACTATTAGATTTTATTGGTTTGGGCCCCACGAGTAACCCTCCTTTGTAATGTAATATTTCTTGTAATATTAATCTTGCTTAGGGTGTTTAGTTTTGTTGTAAACTTGTTTTGGCAAATTAATGTCCCAACTTTCATTAAGTTTTGAGTTTGTATAATGATTTATTTAATCAAGAGGGATTAGGGTCACATGTGAACCCTTGGGTGGGCCCCACACCATCTACCCTTGTGCCCAAGTGTGTTAAACTCTAAATTTGGCTATTTTAGGCATTTTTAGGGACCCCTTTTTAGTTTGGGAGTTCACTTAGCATGAAAATGGGCCCTTGGACCCTACCTAATAGGTAGGGGGGATTATTTCCAAGGCTTAGAGGGAGTTTCCCTCCCATTTTTCCTTCCTTTGGTCATATCCATGTAAGGTGGATGGGGATGTGTGTTTTGTTAAAAGTTGCACAAGTTTGTTTTGGTTATCATTTTGGGTAATTTGGGAGAAGAGGGTTAAAAGCTATTTTATCCTTCCACCCTTTTATTTTGAAAATATTTGACCTTGAGGGAAGAGAGGGGTGACACATGTCACCCCTTCATTTGTGATGAATTTTACTTACTCTTCAAATTCTCCCTCATGGGGAAAGAAGAGAACATTTTATTTGGAGCTAGAGCTTGCTTGGGTCAAGAAGTGGAAAAGTTAGAAGTTGGAAAGCTTTTGGAGGTAGGCTCCTTGAGCTCATTTGTGTGTTTTATATCATGTTATATAGTAGTCTTGGTTATTTAAAATGTGTGTTGTTGCATGTTGATTTTAATTTTTGTTTTACTTTATTTTGCTCCATCCATCATATGCTATGATGAAGTTTTGGAGTTTGTGGGGGAAGAGAGAGGGATTTTTCCCTCTCGATCCTTATGGCTTGATGCGAAAGCCTTGTAGGATTTAAGTTACTCTCCTCAAATGGTTTGAGGTTAGGTAAGGTGGTTCATATTTCTTGAACCTCCTTCCCCATTCTTGGTGAGGAAACCCCTTTAAGGTTTGAAAATCCTTCCAAGAAGGATTTGGTGAAAGGATGGAGAAATAAGGAGGGTTTGGATGACTTTGGAGGAATAAAGAGGGTGTGGAGATCTTGGGCTTTTGCAACCAATCTTGGTTACCACCTTTGGAATTTGGAGAACTCCTTTCTTCTCTTCCCCATTTTAGAGGTAGAACATGGTTTCTCCTCTTTTTCATTTTTGCGGAATTGGTGTTTTGTTTTAATATTTGTCTTATCTTTATGTGAATGTATTATTGGTTGTTCCCCCTTAATCTTGTTTAAAGTTGTTGATACTACTCCTCTTTCCCATGGGCTTGGGGGAGGCTAGCATGTATTTCAACCTTGGAAAGGCATGTAATTATGTCTAAAGGTTGGGTGGTTAAACAAGCACTTTCTGCTTGTGTTGATGGCTATATGAAGAACAAGACTTAGAGCCTAAAGCTTGAAGATGGTTGGAACTTATCTTTGGTGTTTATGACATTTTCTACCCCAATTTTCGAAGTGTTCAACTACTTGATAACATGTAAATATGGCTATTTCAAGAGACCTATTCTTTGTAATATCCCTATGTTGGGATATGGATGGTATTTGAATAACTTGTGTTGTATTCATTTTGTTTACTCACTCCTTGTTGAGTTGAATCTTCGTTGGTGTTGTTTTTTGCATGATAGTGGCTTTGTTGTGTTTTTGATAATCTCTTTAAGAAAGAATCTTGTTTCTTGAGAGGTTTTTGTCTTAATATTTGAAATGACACTATATCTTGATATGTAATATGAAGTAAACCAACATTCTTATTGTGGAAGTGTAAGAAATCCTTGTAAATTGTTCTTCCTTGATAAAGAGATTGTGAGGATTTTTGGAGTCTCTCTTTGAAAAGAAAGAAAAATATTTTTTTTATAAGCATTTCTCTCACAATAGGAATGTTATCGTAATGTTGAGAGTTCTAAATGAAAGTGTGATACTTCATTATTGAAACTCCTCCATGTTAGGATTTTAAAAACATATGATTAGTTGTTGTATTTGAAAGAAAATCTAGTTGTTATATGAAGTTTGATATTTAATATTGGAAGGAATTATTATTATTTTGAAATGTATATCCCTTTATAAATTATCATAGATTGAGATATTAATTGAAACTAGATTTAAATATATTTCTATCTCTATATGATTCTAGAAATCTGATTATTTCTTTTCAAATGAAAGATTGTATTGTTAAGAATCCTTCTTTATAATCGTATAGCTAAAATGGATATGGAAACAAATTATGTGTATACTAGTTGATCTAGAATTTGGAGAAATTCCAATCTTTTTTTTTTATGTTTTATAGAAGAATATTATATAAAAAAGGAAATAATGTAGTCGTATTATATAATATGACTATGCCGCTCTTCTTACAAAACTATATTTTTAATTTACAAATTGATATAGTGATATTTATTTTTATGATATATTAATATATATTATAGTATATATTATAATATAATATTTATTAATAAATATTAAATAAAATAAAAAAATTTAAAAAAAGGAAGTAATGTTTTTATTTTTTTGTTTTTTGTTTTAAATTAAAAGGGGAGGGGCCAAGTCCTTCCCAACCTGTGCATGGTAGTGACCCCCACCTCAGCGCATCCTCTCGCACAACCACCTCCACTACACCGCCGCTTCCCTCCTCTACCGCTGCACAGAGCCCTCCCCCTCCCTCACGCCGTTGTCCCCATCCTCCTTCACCATGCAGACCTGTCCCCCACATGGTCGCCGCCTCTGCTCCCTACCCACAGCTTCAACCCCTTCACATAACCCACACCCCTTCTTCTGACCTACACAACATTCTCCACGCTACCATCGCTCCTCACATGCCGCCTCCTCCCTTCCTCCTTAAAAAAAACACACCCTCCTACATACTCTAAACAAACAAAAAAAATGCGGCCACACCAGACCTTAAAGGATCATACACTTCAACAATGATTTGTGGATTTGGGTTTCTTAAACAAATACAATAAGGGTAACCCATTTTTCCACAGCTCCTCCACCACTTGCAAGAATAAAACCAAAATGATAAGGAAAAGAAAAAAAAAAGAGAGATAAAGATGCATTAGGGAAAACTTAGGGCAGTTTTAAAATCAAAGGTCAAGAACTATTCTATCATAGGGTTCTCCTTCAACCCTATACTTTTTAAATCATGATCATTTTATGGGAATGTAAAAATAAATTCTGTGGTGGGTGTGGGAAAACTAATAAACAAAAATGAAAATTAATAAATCTCAAAGGGTGTGTAGTAAAAATTAAGGTGACCTTAGTAAGCTAAATAGAATAAATAATTAATTCTTTTTGGGATTTTATTAGCGTTGAGAAAACTAAAGTTGTATAAATTAAATTATTTACAGGATATGGTTAAAGGGATTAATTTTAATTAATCACTTTTTTAACAAAAAATTACCCAAAATTTTTTAGTCTCTTTCGGTGTGTTATTTGGTGTCCCAAGGTGGGGCACTACATGTTGGGAAAAAAATTGATGGGGAAGATACGTCTATCATTCCTAACTATGGGGAAAAAATAAAAAGAAGCGGGAAAACTCCACCTTTATGCCTAATTTTCAAATTGTTCTCCATGGAATGGAAAAATGCAAACAAAACTTGGCTCGACGCGATCCAATACTCCAAGGTACCGACTAAAATTTTCGAAACTTGACTTCAAAAAGAGGATAATTTTGAGGGTGACAACAAATCACAATATTAAAATCTATTACAGGTTAAAAATTTTATGCAAATAGCATTTATACATTTTCCTGACAGTATAGAGAATAATTGAAAAATATTAAAAGAGTACCACTTTTATATCAGTGATGATCGTAGTCATTGTACTAAATTTTTGCAAGGGTGTTTCCATTTATTCTATGGTAAATTTTCTTATAGATAAATCTTCTTCGATCAACATTATATATTGTCAGATAATTACAAGTATCAGTTTAAGAATGCATGAATGTTTTATTGAATAGAATGATGCGTGTCAAGATGGGTGTGAAACATATTTGGAGTTTCACTAAGGCTAGACATGGAAAAGGAGAGCATGATGGTGTAGGGGAATGTGTGAAAAGATATCTTGCAAGAGAAGATTCGAAGTACATAGATGGTGTTAAATTGAAAGATGCAAAGAGGATAGTGGAATGGTGTATTGATAACATGGCCTGATGTTCTCAAGAAAATTCCATAATTCATATAATTTTTTGGTTGATAGAGGAACAAAAAAATGCTAACTACGAGAATTATATGACACTCACAAGGTCCAGTGATCTGCACTCATTTTGTAGCTTAGACGCTACTTTTTGGGCCACATGGACAAGAAAATTTGCATGTTTTGGGCATATTGTATCGAAGTTTCCACTGTTGAGTGTGATTCACAAGAATGGGTGGATAGATGGATTTTTAGGTCTCTACCTCTGCTTCCCATTTATCAACCCCCATAAATATTACGACTTGTCTTTCTAGATGAATTTGCAACATCCAAATGAGTTATGTCCAAGGAATTTAATACGTAATTTAAATTTGAGTTGAAACCTTTGTTTTTTTGTAGGACATGTGTTTACATTTATTTCGACAGAAGACAATGAACAAGCACTAGACTATTTCTTATGTCGTTGCATCGTGGAAATAAATAAGTTGATTTCTCTTGTTATACATGGCGAAGATATTGAGTACCCTATATGGTCAGTGGTAGTTACTGGAACTTGGCTTTGATGGTATCCATTAAAAAATTCCTCTGTTTGGGTATTTGAAGACTTTGAGACACATAGGAAATTACTCTTATATTTGTGCATATAGTTCTAGCAAAAAATATTCAGTTGTATAGATATCGAGGAAGGCATAGTAACAAGATTCTTTGGAAGGTTCGAGAGTGAGATCATGAAGTAATCATGTCCTCTATTCAGATTAGATCTGATCCAAAAGATTCATTCGAATTATTTTACATGCTCATCTAGTATATATAATTTCTTTGAAGTGTTTAAATTTTTCAACTAGATTCAAGTTCATATATTTTATTAAATTAGTGTATTTTTTATATATCTAGTATGGTTTTGATTGAACTTAAATTTGTTTGACTAACACTTTTATGCAGGTTAATGGTGCCAGAAAAGCTTCCACCTTCCTATCCTAATGGTTCATTAGAATGAATTTACATGCTCATCTAGTATATATAATTTCTTTGAAGTTTTTAAATTTTTCAACTAGATCATTCAAGTTCATATATTTTATCAAATTTTTGTATTTTGTATATATCTAGTATGGTTTTGATTGAACTTAAATTTCTTTGACTAACACTTTTATGCAGGTTAGTGGTGCCAGAAAAGCTTCCACCTTCACATCTTGATGGTTCATTGGAATGAATTTACATGCTCATCTAGTATATATAATTTTTTTGAAGTGTTTAAATTTTTCAACTAGATCATTAAAGTTCATATATTTTATTAAATATGTGTATTTTTTATATATCTGGTATGGTTTTGATTCAACTTAAATTTATTTGACTAACACTATTATGCAGGTTAGCGATGCCATAAAATCTTCCACCTTCACATCATAATGGTTCATTGGAATGAATTTACATGTTTTTTTGGTATATATAATTTCTTTAAAGTGTTTAAATTTTCAACTAGATCATTTAAGTTCATATATTTTATTAAAGTCGTTCCAACTTCATGTGGTTGTATTTTGTATATATCTCCTATGGTTTTGATTTAACTGAAATTTCTTTGAATAACATTATTATGTAGGTTAGTGGTGCAAGAAAAGCCGGTTCGCCTGAAACAGAGAATTTTCACAAAGGAACAATCGGGTCGCGAGGGCACGAAGGGCACAAAAAGGCGAAGCGGTGAAGCAAGGGAAGCCCATTTCAGGTGGTTCGGAAGAATTTGTCCCAAGCAGCAAAGGGACATCTTGGACAAATGGACGCAAAAGACGTGAACCGGCCGGTTCGGCTGGAACGGGAAACTTTCGCACTGGGACATCTGGGCCGTAGGGACGCGAGGGACGCGGATAGCCAAAAAAGCTGATAGCCAATCAGATTGCGCCACGTGTCATAGTAGAGAATTTTATATTATCAAAGCTAAGAGAAGCTTTCATTGTTTTACAAGCAAAGAGAAGCAACAAACAACAATCTGTTTTGGTCTGTTCCGTTATACTTCAGATCATCATATCTTTTGATCCAGAGCTATGGAGGAGGTTATTGGCTCGAGAGGAGGTATCTCAGAAGCACCAGGAGCATAGGAAAGCAAAATAATTCCTCCCCAAGTTTTTACTAGGCCATCCCTACACTTTTTCACAGCAACAAAAAACGTGTTTTTTGATGCATTAGTTCGGTTTGGTCCCACAAGCGTTCGTTTGCAAAATATAGCATTTGATAGCCTTACACTAACTCAAAATGCACTATTTGGCACATTTGCAAACAATAGGGCAGCGAGAGTTTAAAGCCTGATCTACATCCAGGAGGTGCTGTGATTTTGCATCAGCAATAATTCCTCCCCAAGTTTTTACTAGGCCATCCCTACACTTTTTCACATTCGGTTTTGGTCCCACAAGCGTTCGTTTGCAAAATATAGCATTTGATAGCCTTACACTAACTCAAAATGCACTATTTGGCACATTTGCAAACAATAGGGCAGCGAGATTATTGGAGAAAGAAAAAAAATGAGATCCCAATATAGAGGTGTAGGATCTAAAGAGACATCTCTAGGTGTCATGGAGACCAAGTAATCACCCATTGAAGTTATACAAATTTTTGGTCTCAAGGCTTTTAAGGGACTATGTCCAAATGAAGTAGCCCGGAAGCAATGACATTGTCACACATCAAATTGATTCCTCCCCTAGTATTTACCTAGCCATGTGGACATGTTGGAACCATATGTTTGGTGCCATGACCCACCGTTTTCAAAATAAGTTGTTTGAAAACCTTACACTGGCTCAAACTACACTATTTGGTGTGCTTACAAATAATAGGGCAGTGAGAGCACCGATTGGAGAGGGGAACACTAAGACAAGATGTTGTAGAGGGTCTCTATATGGAGGTATAGTATCTAATGAGAAATATCTAGGTGCCACAAAGACCGAGTAATCATCTGTCGAAGTTGTATGATTTTTTGGTCTTAGAGCTCTTAAGGGACTACACCCAAATGAAGTAGCTCAAAAGCAAGGACATTTTCCTACACCAAAAAGATGACTAACCTAACATTTATATAGAAATTTGGATGTGTTGGTATGATCTGTTTGGCGCCACGACCCACCATTTTCAAAATATAGCGTTTGACAACCTTACGCTTGCTCAAACTGAACTATTTGGTAGATTTGGAAACAATAGGGTAGCGAGAGCATCTATTGGAGATGGAAAAAAAACATATAGGATATTGGAGAGTATCCCTACACCAAGGTGTAGTATATGATGAGATGTCTCTAGGTGCCATGGAGAATGAGTGATCACCTGTCGAAGTTATACAGTTTTTTTGTAACAAATCTCTTAAGGGACTACGCCCAAATGAAGTAGCCTGGAAGCAACAACATTATCCCACACAAAAAATATGCCTCATATAGTATTTAGCTGATCACCTAGATGTTTTGGCATAGTTGGTTTGGTCTCACGAGCATATGTTTGTAAAATGTAACATTTGACAACCTTACACTCACTCAAAATGCACTATTTTTTGCGTTTGCAAATAATAGGGCAACGAGAGCACTGATTGGAGAAGGAAAAAATAGAGATATGCTATTGTATAGGTTCCCTACGCAGAGTTTTAGGATTTGATGAGATCTCTCCAGGTGCCATAGAGACTGATTAATCACCCTTCGAAGTTATATGGTTTTTTTGTCTCAGGGCTCTTAGGGGACTACACCTGAACAAAGTATCCCAGAAGAAAAGGCATTATCCCACACAAGAAAAAAAATTCTATTAGTGTTTATCTAGCTACCTAGATGTGTTGGAACTTCTTGTTTGGTGCCACAACCTTACAATAGCTCAAACTGCATTATTTGACACGTTTGCAAACAATAGGGCAGCGAGAGCACTAATTAGAGACGGATTAAATCGAGAAATTTTATTTTAGAGAGTCCCTACACCAACGATATGGATCTAATGACACATATCTAGGTACCACAGAGACTAAGTAATCACCCATCAAATTTATATGGTTTTTTGGTCTCGGGGCTCTTAAGGTACTATGTCTTAACGAAGTAGTCTAGAAGAAACGATATTGTCCCACACCAAAATTAAACCTCCTCTATATTTTACCTAGCCACCCAGACATGTTGGTGCCATCAGTTTGGTGCCAAGAGCCACAATTTTCAAAATATAGCATTTGACATCCTTACACTAGCTCAAACTGCACAATTTGGCCCGTTTACAAACAATAAGGCAGCAAAAGCACCAATTGGAGAAAGAAAAAACCAAGACACACTATTATATAGAATCCCTATGATGAGGTGTAGGATCTAGCAAGACATATCTAAGTGCCATGGAGACTGAGTAATCACTTGTCAAATTTATACGGTTTTGTGGTCTCAGGGCTCTTAAGGGACTATGCCCAAATGAATTAGCATGGAAAAAATGATATTATACCACACAAAAATGACACCTCCTATAGCATTTACCTAGCCACCCAGACATTTTGGAACAGTCGGTTTGGTTCCATGACATCTCGAGGCATGACTTCTCACTACACGGCTCCCTTCATTTCTTAGGGCTACCTAGAAAAGGCAGTTTACAAAAAATTATGCCACGAAGGCTCAAGAAATGCCATGACCATGGATTCTTGGGTGCAATTATAGGAATCCTTTACTCAATTTTTGGCTCAGCTAGTTCTCAGTTTGGATGACAGAGTGCCAAGTTGTGATCGTCATAATTTTTCGGTGAAAACGTGAATTGGGATGAATAAGGAAGGGGTTCTTGGCTCCATATCAGATGGTGGACTCCGAACCGGGCCTCCCTGGAGCCTACCATATCACTCGAAGGAATATACCCCCCAACCGGACATGTTTTTAGTCACATTTTACTCCCACGACATGTCGGGGCATGACTTCTCACTACCCAGCTTGCATCAATGAGATTGCAATAAGGTAAACACATTAACATGTAAATACTCTAATGATTGCTTGATCTCTTTTTAAAGCATGTAAATACACAATAGATTGTTAATAATATTTTCTTCATATCTTCTTCCAACTAAACTACAATGTTTATATATTTTTTTGAACAAGTGAATTCAAATTAGGACCTTATTGTTACACACATCAATAACACTCAATTTGGACTAATACTTAATAAATAAATTGCAAGTACACTAAAAAAATATAAATTGACTTGTAATAAATCCCTCAAGACCATTTTTAATTGTCTACAATTTTTCCAACTTTGGAGTGTGTTAACCACATGCTTAAAATAAGAAAATTGATATAAATTCATACTTGAATCTCTTGAACAAAAATGATCTTGCACCTAAGAACCTTCAATACCATTATATAACATAACATCATATATGTTATCCCCATTTTCCCCCCAACAAAATTGACCAAACCCAACACTGCACTAGAAGAAATATAAAGGTCGTTTCTGTCGTACGAGCCCACGTTTCGAATCCAACAATCATGTTGTATGAGGACTCAGAAATGGACAAACTAGAGGCTCTAAGGAGGAAAACAACATCAAGGAGGCCAAATGATCTCAAGAGAGAAATGGGGAAAGGCTCAAACTCTTCAAGCTTCAAAAATGATTCAGAGCGGGCCCAAACTGGCTAAATATGGAAGAGACAGTGGAGGCTTCCACATGTCTCAACGGTGCACCTTCAAGGGTGGAAGCCAAGGGTAGTTCCCCAAACAAGCATGAATATTCCATGTGTCCCAAGCCCGAAAAGGGATAGAGCCAGCCATTGAAAAGTCCAAACGCATGGAAGGAACCACATGTCAGCTCGGTGCAATTTCAAAATTAAGAGCCCAAGGCAGAGACTCGAACTAGCGCCATCTCTCCACGTGGTCAGGGTCTAATAGAAGTTAAATGGCAGTAGGCCAAAATCAACTAAGTATAAGAGTGTCTGTGGAGGCTTCCACATGTCTCATCAATGCATCTCCAAGGATCAATTCCAAAAGGTTCCCCAAACAAGCGCCAAGCCTCCATGTGTCCAGAGCCCCCCAAAAGTCACACTGGACATTAAAAAGTCCAAATGTGTGGAAGGTGTCACGTATTGACTAGATGAAACTTCAAAGATAAATCCAAAGAGTGGAGACTCAAAACATGCGCCAACCCGCCACATAGTCAGGGTTCAAGAAAAGCATCAGCCCAAATCAGCTAAATATCGCAGACTCGCGGAAGGCGCCTCGTGCCTCTTTGACACATCTTCAAAGGTAAATCTAAAAGCGTGTCTCCAAAACAAGCACTACCCTTCCATGTGTCCCAGGTCCAAAAATGGATAGATTCGATAGTTAAAAATTCAAGATGGGGAAAAGTCAGCAAAGGGTGTCAAGTTTCTCAACGGCACAAATTCAAAAGGGGCAGCTCAAGGGCTAGTCTCAAGCGAGCGCGGAGGTTCCACGTGTCCAAAAGTCAAAAAGGGGGGACAAAGCTGACCGCTTAAATAAACTAAGTATGGAAGGGAAGGAGGAGGCCTCCATGTGTCATCTTCATGGAAATTCAAAATGTAGAATTAGGAAGTAGGTCCCAAATGCACGCCAACTCTACATGTGGCCATGTTTCAAGTCAAGGCGAGAAGGCATGTCGCTGGGGGCAGTTTGGACTTTTTGTCCTGAGAAGTAAAGCATAAAAATAAGCTGTACATCTACTGACGCCAAAAAGAGCCACGTGTTAGGCCTAAATTACATGTGGGGAGGTGGGTCCTTGGAAGGATTTTTTGCCAGAAGTGGTTTGGCAGGCCTGGGGAGGACTTTTTTCCCAAATGGAAAAAGTGGGCTGGTAGGCCTAAAGATGGTTTTTTAGAAAAATTGAATTGTGCAGTTGTAAGGTGTTTTTTTCATTTTTGTATTTTTGTGAAAAAGGCGTAAATTGAATTCTAGGTCCATGGACCTGTTCTGCTAAATTAGTTTTCACCATTTTTTACGGATCCGACCCAAACATTAAAATGGATATATATTTTGATCCAGTGCCTGAAATCCAACAAATCTGGAACCATTGGAAAGTTCTCGACCTCGTCTACACCATGGAAACCCAAAACATTAATTTCAATGAGGTTAGGTGGGTGAAAAATAGGTAAAAATCTTCATACCATTAATATGCAATCTGATTACTTCAACAGCCAGATCAGATTCGATTTGATCCGTCATTCTTCCTTCTTCGACACACCAAACAAACATAGAGCAGTGAACTCGACAGATTGTGGGTATATTTGTAGGGGCATTGATGGCCAGTAGTTGATCTCCTAATTATCTTTCCCACCTCTTGTATCCTCCTCTCTTTGCTGCATCTATAAAGGTAAGAGCTTGGTTCATTGTAAAGGGTTAGAAATTTTTGTTTTGCACCCTCCATTCTTCCCTTGTCTGTAAGTGAATTTGTGGAGTTTTCCAAACCTCCCATTCAAGTTGTAATACAAATTTTTTCCTCTTCGCTATTGTAATGTATTATATCAACTCTAGAGCAATAATATATGCCTATGGATGATTCTCAACCCTCTCATGTGTTCATTATTGTCTTCTAATATCTCATTGTAGTGTGGTTATCTGTGCATGGTGGTTGTATTTCATTTATATGTTCTGTGTTAAATTGCAAAAAGTGTGTTTAAAATTCCTTGGGTGCATCACCTTGTTAGCTTAGGTTTATTTTCTCACATCTTCTCAACCATGTCTCCTTGGAAAGATAGAGTAGGTTTTAGACTAGATCTTCTATAATTTATTTGTGTGCACCTGAACAGAGGAATAGGAACCAGCCTTCATCTAGAGAGATCTCTCAATTTCAAAGTCCCACACTTTGAGAGATGCTCTATGTTATGCAATCACACTGAGAGTCTCAACCCATCAGGTTGCAAATTTTAGGGGTGTTGTGATTTTGCACTAATAGTTTTGGCACACCCAGTGGGATAGACTGAAGAGCTTTACATCTTCATCCTAGTAAGTTCGATGTTTTACTCCTGTAAGATCCAACCTCTAGAGGCATGTTTCAATGCATCTGGTGACTCTATATGGTCAAACCACCCATCCTCTGAGTTTGTAAACCTTATCCCCATCCATTTTCATCCATTCTTCTTCCACCTCTCTCCTCCTCTTCCATTTTATGAAGTTGTGCAATCATGGTTTCATTCCCATGGTGGAACTCACATTTTCAGCAGCTTGCCATATAATCCATACTCACCTCCAAACATACAAAATTTGTTCTCAAGTTATTATCAACCTCCTTCAGACCCATGTTTTAAAGAAAATCAACAATGGGCATACTCACAAGAGCAATATGTAGATCAGTGTGGACATGAGCTAGAATATGCTATTATGGAAGAACGAAAGTATATCAACTATGGGGGATATCTTATGCCCAATAATGTGGAGCTGCAGCTGAAGATAGACAAATTGTAGGTAGGTATGATGCAGTCTAGGACTGCGAATCAAGAGAAAGCATTCAAGATTGGAATTAGGGTGCCTTGTCCATGGAAAGGCCTTGCTCCAATCTATTTTAGTCCACAAGAGAAACTCACTTACATAATTGAGATGTTTCCCCAACTTGAAGAATGGGTTAATGATGTTGAATATTTTGCAGGTAAATAGTAAAATTCAGCATTGCCACCCCACAACCCTCTTCCCATCCCCCAAGCAACCCCATCTTGTTCTGAGTTTTAATTTTCAAGTCTCTCACCTGCTTCCCCCATTATGGATTTCACTCCTCCAAGTTCTAGATTTCCATATAATCTTAGTTCTTATACCCTTTTCCCTTCCAAATAGTCATTCCCTCCAAAGAAACATGAAGTTTCATCTCTCCCACCACCACAAATAATTGCAAAACTAGTTGACCCCCAACCCAGTCCTCCTCTCAGCTTCTTGCCAAGTTTCGACTTGGGAAGAAAATAGTGAAAAACCCAGTCAAGGAGGATAACAACGAGAGTTCAATCGAAAAAAATAATAGAGGACTTGAAGATATGGTCTCTTAAGTTCAATGTTGAAAAAATTCCCTTGCCGGTGAAGCCAAGAGAGGAGAAGAAAGTTGAAGAGAAACTTGTGGTCGGGGCTGATTTTGGAGCTAATGTTACAATAACGGAGTAAAAGGAAGAGAAAGAGAAACTAACTCCAAGTCTAGTTGAGAAGGAGCACATGGAGGTGAACAATATGAATTCAGAGGTACCGAATCATGAGTGAGTTATACAAGAAGTTACAGCTTTCTCTCCCACTCAATCTCTCCAAAAATCTCATTTTTTGGAAGAATTTGAACTCACTATCTTAATGCTTGAATATGGAGCTACACATGGTGAAAAGAATGTAGATCCGAAGGACACCATGCAAGAGGGAGAAATATTGTCTGTAGTAGGATAAAGAAGAATTTGATTTCCTATCAGAGTTGGATTAATGTCTTGATGAGGAGAAACTGGTCGAAATTACAACTTTCACTGCCCCATCATTCATTTTTTAACTACAAGAACCTACCGCCATGGAGAAGGACATGTAAGCACAACCTACAGTTTGTAACATGCCTCTTGAATAAAAATTTGGAAGAGGCTGATCTTCCAAGTGCCATACCAAAAGCAAAGGAAGAAAAAGATCAAGAAATTTCCATCCCTTTCGTACCATTCACCAAGGTGACACGTCAATTGTCTGTAGACGTGAAAGAAGAATAAAATCTAATTTTAGACAATCACATCTTCTAGGAAGGCTTGCAAGAAGACTTCCTTTTTAAATTTGGAATTCAGAGTATTGGGCACATTCAAAGAACCATACTATGCCCTATAAGGTACTTGGCTCACTAGAGCCAAGAGAGGAGCAAACACTAGTCATGTTTGCTCCTGAGTATGGGATGAGTTCCAGAGAACCAAGGATCAGATGCAATGCCTCTTCAATCCAAATGCAGAGCAACTAAAATAAGTATTTGTTTTGTTTCCAGTTGATGCCTCGGTGATTTGTATAGGAGGATTGGTCTATTGTCAGTTTTTTACTCATACCCACAGCCAGATTCAGTGCCAAATCATCTTCATGGCTGAAAATGGTAAGAAAGGGCAGCTACTTTGCATTACCAGTATCAATTTTTGTTTGAAATTACTAGTCTCTTTTGTTAGTATAGGGTAGAAGTAGGTTTTTATTCCTCTAAGTGTGTATGCATATTGTCTTATTGTAGTTTAGGTTTCAATTTCCCTAAGTTCCTTTGGCACAGTTTCTGTTGCTCCCATGTGGTATCGTTGTGTAGTTCAGGGCACCTCCAATCCATTTCTAGAGTAGGTGAAGACCAATATCAAGCCCTTTGGCATTTACGAAAGGGAGACCCATATTTGTCGTAATAGTTGGTAATTTTAAAATAGAACAAATACAAAGCAACTAAAATCAGTTCTCAAGGGGTCCATTTCTAGAACAGTGGGGCAGGATCAAGGTCGCCAAGTGTGAGCATCAGATTCAAGCTTAAAGAAAGGGACTGGAAAAGTATCAAACCACCACCCATGACTTCGTGCCCAATGGATACAACAAGGCAGCTGATCTCTTCATCTAGTAGGCAGATGTCCCCATGAGTCACCAAATTGTTACCCCCCATTTCACCCCCCCGAAAAAATTCAGACCAAACCCAACCCTGCACAGGAAGAAATCTAAAGGTTAGTTCCATCATACGAGCACATGTTTCGAATCCAACAGTTAAGTTGCAAGTGGACTCAGAAATGGAGAAACCAGAGGCTCTAAGGAGGCAAACAACGTTAAGGCAGCCAAAGGATCTCAAGAGAGAAACAAGGAAAGGCTCAAATTCTTTAGCCTTCACAAACGATTCAAAGCAGGCCCAAATTGGCTAAATTTGGAAGCGACAGTGGAGCCTTCCACATGTCTCAATGGCGCACTGTCAACACTAAAATTTTCCTCCGTAATTTCTATTTCATTAATGTATGTATTAGGAATAGAATGTTGTTAAGTATAATTAGTAGTAGCGTCCGATAGAAGATAACGGCACTGCCAGTATGATGCCACCAATAATGTATAGTACGGTAATAGTCAAAAGTACAATAGGAAAGTTGTGGTAAAAAGTAAATATTTGTCGTAAGTGGTCCGGTAATGTTAAAATGTCAAAGTTAGGGTAAGTAGAGAAGTAGGGTCTACATGATTAGGAATTAGAAACATTATATTGGTAATAAGGACAAGGAGTGAGGTCATAAATATTTTGTGTATTTTATTTGTAAAAAGTCTAAAAATGTGGAACCCATGTGAAATGATAAGGTTTATCTTATCTTAAAAGATAAGATTACATGTACAGATAAGAGTTAAGGTATGGAATATGATTCGTCAGAGTAGATTTCTTATCCTATCTTAGAGATAAGATGGATAAGCCTGGAAGTTCTATAAATAGAGAGGCCACCCCCCTCATTTAGCATAGAAGGAAGTAGTGAGGAATATTGTATGAGTAAGTGTGTAAAGGAAGCCATCATTTTGAAGGTGTGTTAAAGAATCATTAAGAGGTGTAATTGTGAAGTTTCTCCCATAGTTATGATTGGAAGGAAAGTGAAGTCAGTAACACTTGAAGTACCTCATGGGTGAGATTGTAACAATTTCATGTTGATATTATAATTTACACTTATATTTCAGATTTATCATCATTCCTTCTTATCATAGTCTATGGTATTCTTGTGTTATGTTGTTTGTTGTGTTTCCAGATTACATCCACTAAACTAAAAGTTGTGCATTAGTAAATAATCATAGCACGAGGAGTTCCTGGTGAAGAATTATCATAGTGCCGGATTGGTGATGACATTTTGGTTCCGTTGCCGGGACCATTCCTTGTTGGTGGATTTTCTGGAGAGATATTCCCACTTAGTCAGAAAACATTTGGAGGGTAACCTTGTTTTTACTACGCATAGTAGTTACCATGGTAAAGTCACTTTTTGTCATATTTACCGTAGTAAAGTCACTTTTTACCATGAATAGTATTTACTGCAGTAACTTCACTTTTTACTGTGAATAGTGTTTACCATAGTAAAGTTAGTTTTTACCGCAGTAAGTCAAGTTTTACCATAGTTTACCATGGTCATTTCTATTTTCTATTATAGTGATTCCAATTATTTGTGCACATAAGTCTTGTTGATTGTACTTGTGGGTTGGTATTTCACTGTGGTTACTTTTGAAAATGTGGAAGATTCCTATTTTTTCAGCCCAATCTAATGAAGATGCTTCCTCTTTCATTCAAGAGTTTAAACGATCTTGTATTTGTAATGGTCTTATAAGAAGGGAATAATGGACTGAATTTTTTCCTACCTTTTTGGATGGTTCAGCCCTTAGGTGGTTTGAAACACTAGGTGATAATGTGAAAAACTCATGGGATTTATTAACTAAAAGTTTTCTTAAAGAATTTGGTGAACAACAGAAATATGCAGATCTCATGTATCGATATCACAAAGCTATCCCAAGGAGAGAAGGAGAAGATAAGGGATTATCATGCTCGTGTTCTAGAGCTAAGGAGGAAGCTTGATGCCCAGATCTGAAAGGAAGGATTAGCGGATGGGTTGATGAATGGCGTGGATAATTTCCTCTGTAAGCACTTCATTCTTGGGATGAAGCCAGAAATTAGACAACGAGTGAAGTATGACCACCCAGCTACCATTGAACAAGCAAAGGAGATTGCAAGAAGGCAAGAAGAAAGCATGGAAGAGGAGCCCAAAGAAATTTTTTGCTAAAGTAGAGCCTACACCAACACCTTTGGTCCAGAATCCACAACCACTCTCGGTGAGCACAAATCTTTCTCCTAGTACATCTACTGAGTATGAAGATCTGCTCAGGAAGATGGGCCAGTTAACTATTAATCTTCTTCAAGGAAAAGAATTTAGTTCTCAGGGAGGAGATAGAGGTCCAAAAAGAAATATTTCTGAAGTTGTATGTTATGGTTGTTATAAAAAGGGTCATTATAAGTATAATTGTCCAGATAGAGCTTCTACAACTGGTACAAGAGATAATGATAAAGGAAAATCACATGTGAATTCTTTTGATGTAGTAGATAAGAGCATAAATAATGAAGTAGATGTGTTTGTAACAAAAAGAAAGAAAGAAAAAGATAACCAAGATGGAAATGATCCTAAGAAGATGAAAGGAGAAACTAGTAAGAAACATAGGAGAAGAAAGTTGGGTGTGCAGGATTTTCTGATTTCACAGGGACAAGGACCATACTCCATCTTAGAAGATCTATCCAAAAGGCCTGCAAATATTACATATGGTCAACTCTTGGCTATGTCTTCTGAGAAGAGGCGGGAGCTGTGAAGTGGACTCAATGCTCAACGAAGGAAGGAGGTTGAGGTCCCTGTTTTGGAGGCAGAGGTGGATCCCTATGCTCCATAAGCTGAGGTATTATGTAATGGTATTTCAATTCATGATGTCTTAGTTGATGGAGGTGTTGCAGTTAATGTAATGACCGAGTCTGTAATGAATATGTTGGGTTTAAAAATTGATCGCCCCTCAACACTTATGTTAAGGTCATTAAATAAGGGAAAAACTAAACCAGAAGGTGTAGTTTCAAATGTGGCAATATCTGTTATGGGTGTTGTATGTGTGGTAGACTTTTAGGTGATGAAAAATGGTACTGTTGCATACCCAATGTTGTTGGGAAGACCATGGCTAAGGAGAGTTCATGCAAGAAACTACTGGAGTGAAGGCTTCATGACACTTGGACATGGTAGAGAGAGGGTGAAGATAAATGTGATCCCTCGGCATCATAAGACAGAACCTGTGGATTCAAGTGATGAAACTGATGATTGGACATCCTCTGATTACTCTAGTACTAGTGAAGTGGACACAAAAGATGAAGAAAGTGAGGTTGATGTTTCGGTCATGGATATCCTTCCAGTCACACTGACTCATGAACCCATAAAATTATCTGAAGAAGAAATTGATGATCATCTCCAACAAATAAAGATTGGTGATGTTGTGATGGAGAGTGAGAAAGAATCCTACCTCCAGCTCTTTTGAAGGTACATACACCTATTCACTTTTGATTACAAGGAACTCCATCAAGTAAGTTGGGTAGAACATTCTATTGAGCTGGTAGATGGTGCTAAGCCCATAAATCAAATGCCATATAGAATGAATCCTAATTTTTCCAAGACTGTAAAAGAAGAAATAGATAAGTTGCTTGATGTAGGATTCATATTTGCTGTGGAGAATTCAGAATGGGTTTCTCCCATTGTGATCTCAATAAAAAATAATGGGAAGCTATGCATTTGTGTTGATTATAGGAAGCTCAATAAGGCAACAAAGAAGGATCATTACCCTCTTCCATTCTCAGATCAGATCTTGGACGAAGTAGCTGGCCAGGAGTGCTATAGTTTTGCTAATGGATATAGCGGATACAACCAAGTTTGTATAACGGAGAAAGATCAGCTGAAGACCACGTTCACCACTCCTTGGGGAACATTTGCTTATAGAGTTATGCCTTTTGGGTTGTGTAATGCTCCGGAAACGTTCCAGACGTTTGATGAATAGGGTGTTTGAACCCTACATTGGGAACTTCATCAGAGTATTTCTAGATGATTTTTGCATCTATGGGAGCAAGATGGACCACCTGCACCAGATGGAGACAACATTTCAAAGGTTAGATGAAGCACAAGCCTCACTAAACCCTACAAAGTGTGTCTTTGGATGTTCTAAAGGTGTTTTGTTAGGGCATGTTGTATCCAGAGATGGTATTGGTACTGATCCTGATAAATTTTCAAAAATCAAAGAGTTACCATTTCCTATGAATAGAAGTAAGTTGAGATCATTTTTAGGCCATGTGGGTTACTATAGAAAGGTTCATCAAGAATTTCTCAAAGATTACAAAGCCACTAACCCATTTCTTGAAGAAGGATGTTACTTATGAACCAAGAAATAAGGCGCATGAAGCTTTTGAACAACTGAAGGAAGCCCTAGTGTCTTCACCTATTTTAAAGAATCTAGATTGGAGCAAGCCATTCATTGTGTATACTGATGCCTCAGATGCAGCACTAGGAAGTACTCTGAGCCAAAAGGATGAAAATGGGAATGATCATCCATTTTACTTTGGGAGCAGACAAATGAGCAGTGTTGAGGTAAATTATACTGTAACTGAAAAAGAGGCTCTAGCTATCATTTTTGCTATAAAGAAGTTTAGAAATTACTTGCTAGGGTAGAAATTTATAGTTGTAACAGATCATCAGGCTCTAAAATATATTGTAAATAAGCCTAACCCATCAGGGAGGATAGCAAGATGGATAATTTTTCTACAAGAATTTGAATTTGATATTATAGATAGGCCAGGAAAGAAGCATGTCAATGCAGATGCACTCTCTTGAGCCTATGATGGTTTAGGTTCATCTTGTGATGATGATGATTTCCTGAGATGCAACATTGTTATCCCTTGACACAATCCCTAGTGAATACATAGATATTTGGAATTATCTGAATGAATTCAAGTTTCCTGATGGTGCCAATGCAAAGACTAAGAGGAAGATTACTCAAGCCAGTCGTCCATATTCTATTCTGCATGGAGTATTATTTCGAATAGGACCTGATGGACAGTACAAGAGGGCAGTTGGACGTGATCAAGGGAAGGAGCTGATAGAAGAATTCCAACAATGGTACATGTGGAGGACACTTCTCTGGACAACTTACAACAAGAAGGATCTTGGATGCAGGTTATCACTGGCCCACTCTTTTTAGAGATTGTTATAATTATTGTAAGACATGTGATATTTGTCAAACACATGGTAACCGTAAGACTTCATCAGCTCCATTATGCCCTATTCTTCCACTTGGTCCCTTTGAAAAGTGGGGAATAGACATTGTAGGTCCACTTCCAACTACCCCACGCCAAAATAAGTATATTGTAGTTGCCACAGATTATTTAACCAAGTGGGTTGAAGCTAGGCCATTGAAAACAACTTCCATGGATGAAGTGGCAAGGTTCATATATGAACGCATTGTCACCAGATTTAGTTGTCCATTAGAAATTGTAACAGATCAAGGAAGCCACTTCATTAATGAGGTGGTAGAAGCCCTAGTCAACAAGTTTTCTATTAAGCATAGGAAGGAAACAACATACAAGCCAAGCACAAATGGACAAGTGGAACGAACAAATTTTGTGTTGTGTCAAATTCTAGCAAAAGATGCAGCCTTACAGGTACATAAGTGGGATAAAAGGATTCATGCAGCATTGTGGGCATATAGGGCAACATCAAAGTCAGCAACATGATACTCCCCATTTCAGTTGGCTTATGGCATTGATCCAGTTCTTCCTATTGAGTTTGATATTCCCACTATGAGAGTTATGAAAAATGAAAGGATGGATGAAAGTGATTCAGTAAAAGAAAGGTTGGTACATCTTCATTTGCTAGAGGAAATGAGGGAAATAACAAAGGATACAAGCTATAAGAAGAAAATGAAGCAGAAGGAATAATTTGATCAAAAGATCCGTTGGTCTCCATTTCATGTGAATGACTTGGTTCTAGTATATGATTCCAGATACAAAAAAAGAAGATAGAGAAAATTTCTTCCAAAATGGATGGGGCCCTACAAAATAGTAGTTGTGCATGAAAATGGTACATACCGACTAGAGGAATTGGATGGAACTCCCATTACGAAATGGGTCAACCACGACAAGTTAAATATTTTCCAAGCACCGGAATAGTCTACTCCGAGGATGGAGTAGAAGCTAGGAAGGGGGAAGATGTCGACACTAAAATTTTCCTCCATAATTTCTATTTCATTAATGTATGTATTAGGAATAGGATGTTGTTAAGTATAATTAGTAGTAGCGTCTGATAAAAGATAACGATGCTGCCAATACGACGCCACCAATAATGTATAGTATAGTAATAGTAAAAAGTACAATAGGAATGTTGTGGTAAAAAGTAGATATTTGTCGTAAGTGGTCCGGTAATGTTAAAATGTCAAAGTTAGGGTAAGTAGAGAAGTAGGGTTTACATGGATTAGGAATTAGAAATATTATATTGGTAATAAGGACAAGGAGTGAGGTCATAAATATTTTGTGTATTTTATTTGTAAAAAGTCTAAAAATGTGGAACCCATGTGAAATGATAAGGTTTATCTTATCTTAAAAGATAAGCTTACATGTATAGATAAGAGTTAAGGTATGGAATATGATTCGTCAGAGTAGATTTCTTATCCTATCTTAGAGATAAGATGGATAAGCCTGGAAGTTCTATAAATAGAGAGGCCACCCCCCTCATTTAGCATAGAAGGAAGTAGTGAGGAATATTGTATGAGTAAGTGTGTAAAAGAAGCCATCATTTTGAAGGTGTGTTAAAGAAGCCATTAAGAGGTGTAATTGTGAAGTTTCTCCCATAGTTATGATTGGAAGGCAAGTGAAGTCAGTAACACTTGATGGTGAGATTGTAACAATTTCATGTTGATATTATAATTTACACTTATATTTCAGATTTATCAGCATTCCTTCTTATCATAGTCTATGGTATTCTTGTGTTATGTTTGTTGTGTTTCCAGATTCCATCCACTAAACTAAAATATGTGCATTAGTAAATAAGAATAGTAGGAGGAGTTCTCGATAAAGAATTATCATAGTGCCGGATTGGTGATGACAGTGGCTTGATGTACGATATCACATCACTTATCAACTCCACATCACCAAGTCAAAGATTAAAACCAAAGCTAATAAATTGGTAGGTGAGGATATGAAATTTTTCTTCCACACAAAAATTTTCACTCCATGCGTCTAATGAAAAAAATAAAAGATCATGTAAGAAAGTGAAATAAATTTCACATCTTACCTTCCAAATCACAAAATGGGGTCTAATTTTGACCCCTTACCCTTTAAGTATAGTTTGTAGATGAATTTAAGAGGTTTGGGACAAGATTAACTTGTTCCACAAGCCTCCAAAAATAGATTTAAAGTCAAATATTGGGATTTGAGTGATGGGTTGAGTGCACAGCATCCAAATTAATTAAAATCCAACTCAAATCAAAAGATCACAAGGACAATCTACCTAAATTAAATGTCTATTTGTCACATCTCTAATTAACTTACGTAGGAAGATTAATTAACTTAAAACAAAGCACATTAATAAACAATAATAAAGTGGAAATACCTCACAAAAAAAGAATACACATACTCAAAAAATAATAAAAATGAAAAAGGGGAAAGAACACGTAACCAATGGTCACATGATGAGGTCATTCCCTACTGGAAACTTCCTAACAACCCAACAACACACAACAATATAACTAAACGTAAAGATGCCATGGTGAACTTCATTGCAACCATCTGATATTCCACTATTTTTAATCTCTCATCCTCCTCTTGTTTGTTATGATACAATAACCTACAACCATCAACCAATATCCCCTCCACCTCATGGCTACATCAAATACATCAACAATAAAATACATGCATATACGTCAATAAAAATCATGATGTCATGTAATTAAATCATCATCAAATCTAAGAAACAATATCAATCAGTTACAATTTTATAAACATTTCAATTCTACAATTTCATCAATAACAATGAGATCACAAGACTAGCTCAACCATCTATCAAAATCAATATGTCAAGAATCCAGAGTGTCAATATATATAAGGAAATGAAATTAGTTCAAAATCAGTACTGAATATTTTTCCATGCATATCTTCCACACTATGATTCATTATAGATGAATAATAAAAATATCCGTACTAGCTATCACATGCCAATAAAAATATAATAACAATGTCAATATATCAATGTCTACTGATCAAATATGATAAAAATTCCCGGTGTCTCTAGTCCATAGTAAGCAAGATCATAATAAGATAAATGTCGAAGAGGGGTTTTCACTGCAACTATCCCTTTATAAGTTGCTAAATTTTGCAAGCTAAATTATATTTTATATCTATCTCGAAACACATTAACAAGCGCAGTGCGTCATGAAATGGATGTTTGGTATGATGAAGGATAAAAGAAAGACAACTTTAATTAATTAACACATTGCTTAGTGTAATTAAAAAAAAAAAAAAATTGTGTTGGGGTTTTGGATAATATACACTTATATTCTACTAAAAAATATCACACCCCTTATCTCAATAGGATTATATAAAAACAACATGGGATACAAAGATCTCAATGGAAGAAATGAAAAGAATAACTACAGGCTACGATCACAATAATTATAATCAGTGTCGATAGTTATGGTTATATTTATAGAGATGGATGGTAGACACTATTCTCCCTAGAAAATGTTCTACCATACATAAAACTAACCATAGAGTGCACCATATGATATAACACATAAATCAAATAAGCCATGACATGTCCTATTTTCACGACACCAGAAGTACTATCTTTTCAACCTGGAAATGCCCAAATCAGATTTTTGTGTATGTATCCCAGTGAGGATCAAAGTTTTTTCAGTTAGAATGGTGCTAAATCGATTTATCAAACTCCTCCATGTATGATATTAATGAGGTTTGCTATTTAGGAATTGCCTCGTTAATACCATAAACCAATCCGCTACAAGTTGTTTTTCCCACCTTATTATGCATTTGGTAAAACAAAGCTATTTAGCTGGTAAAAATAGTTGTTTAGATTCATGTGAACTCATACTGAATGAAATGTGGTTTTTCACAACACCTTGGAACACAGAGAGCAAATGAGAACCACATTTCTGCGACAGACAGGGAGTTTTTCGAGTTGACCAATTCTAGATTTGTTTTATTAAGTTTAGAAATAAAAGTATATATAAATTTTATCGCAATCCCTACATGAATCAATAGTATTAAAAACAATTTGTGTTAAGGATATGCATTCACAATAATGTTAAGAATTAAAATCCACAAAAAGCCCATAAAGGATTTGTAACTAAGTTAATCCAATTAACTACCCAATATTATTATAACATCCATATCATTAGAAAATGTTTGTAAAATAATTTCCGTAACATGCATAAACATCCCAAGGCAACCCATATAAAATGTTCTAAATGCCTTTACGTTATATGAAAATGAGAATAATGTAAAATCAAACTTTCAAGATAATGAAGGAACTCGGAAATATTATTATAAATACTTGAAAACCAATAATATTGGATCTTGCTTGTTTTGATCCTAAAAAGAGAATAAAAAAATTGGTTAAGGATTATGGGAATTTAAAATACGGAAAATTTGATTCTAATAACAAGACCTGAAGAAATGGTAATAGGTCTAAGTGATCATTATAGTCATTTAGGAAATTCCCAATTGAGCCTCTTACAAAACTTCCCTTCTTCAGTTAATAAATTTTTAAGATTGTAAATTTGTCGAGGGGAAGGAAAAGATGAATCCCCTTGGGTATTGTTGTCCTCTCAAAATTTTCCCCCTCTTTTGAGAAGTTCAAAATCAGAAATTTTGAGGTTAATCACCTTTTCTGTTGTTTTGGTAAGAGGAAAAGTCAAAAAGTTGGAAAGAATCTACATTTTTGTGTCATTTTTGTGTGATTTGCGGGTCTGTCAGACATTTTTGTCCCAGATGTCCCAAGTTCATTCGGGCTTCCTGTTCGCCGATCGGCCGCTTTACTCGAAAATTTGTTTTCTTGCGGTCCTGTCGGAACTTTTTGTTCCTCATGTCCCAAGTCACTCGGGCTCATTATTCACCTTTCGCTCGCATTGGCCGCATCGCACACTTCACATACTCACATCCCTCATATCCCATAAAAAATTTTGCATTCTGTCCCCGCATCGGCCGAATCACTCTTTCACGTCCCGCATGTTCCAAATGAACCAAAGGCCATCCTGGCTATTTTTTTTCCCGCTCTTTCCGAATATTTTTCTTTTTAAGTTGGTAGATGTGTATTTAATGCACATTTATTACCTTTCTCTCTCCTAAACGGCTATTTAATAAGTTTCCCCACTATGCATTTTTGCACACTGCTTTCTTATTAATTGCTCATACCCTCGCAACCAAAATTTCTGTGCGCATACCCATTCCCCCTAAAATTTCATCAAGAGTACAGATTGTGACTTTTTCAGATTGCTATCAATATGAAGATCAAATTCCAAGGTCAGGAGCAAGTTTCACCGCTTGAGTCTGCCGTTCCTGATAGCGGGGACAGTGAAGTTCGTCACCTGGACTTTGGGGATTTCTGGACTAGGATGACAGAATCGAACCCCTCTCCTATGGCACAAATGATTCATGATAGTGGTTTGGCGTTCACCACTAGTTTCCCAATCTCAGTGCAATGTGCAGATACGGTGCTCATTTCAATATCGACTCGAGCGAACTAATGAATGTGCATGGGGAGCTCATTACCAAGCTCGACGCTGCCGCCATTGGCACTGCCCTAAGGATTTATGAAATGGACAATTCTATAGTAATCTCTCAGAACCAGGCATAGGCCCTCTTCGACCAGGACACTGAAAAATACAGGGCAAGGGTGGCAAAGTCTTGGCTTAAAAACCCTAAAAAGGGGGCGTCTCGTCTGTCCAAAGCTTTGTTTCATGTCGATTTCAATGAGGAACTATCTGATTTTATAATCCTATTAGCTCGGGTCATGGGCTTACCCTCTACCAATGAGTTCCATTTCTGTATGTGCCCCCTTATCAACATGGTGTGCGAAGGGACTCAGAATATCAACTGAGCAGAAATCATCAGCATGAACTTATCAGAATAGCTGTCTAGTGTACAACAAACCAAGAAGTTCTACATGACTTCATATTTGATGTACACCCTTGCAGCATCAAGGCAATGGTTTGGATTCTCGTACATTGATGCTCATAAGGGTGACCCTATATATGCCTATTTCCCTCAATTCACTCTAGAAACTAGCAATCGCAACTTCAGGAGGGTGAATGATGCCTTCACCATGTACATTGTAAGGCTCCTAGAGAGTGACACTGCAAGGAGGTTCTCAGATGAACCCATGAGCCTAATAGAAAAGTACGGTGCTTACTTCATCCAATTCAGAAAATTCTCCTATATCAGGCTTGAAGGCTATGAGAGCACCCCTCTAGAGCTCCCTATGTTCTGCAATGATAAAATGGCCTTGATCGAAAAATGTAGGCAATCAGACAAGTTACACAAAACCTGTAGGGATAAGAAAATCACTGGCCTGCACTTCCCTATATCTTTGGGAAACTACACCTGCAAGATGGCTCTAGATGCATAGAACATAGAGAGAGCCCTAGCCACCATCACTGTCCATTTCTTCAGGCCAATAAATTGTTTTGACTTGAAGAGATTTATTGAGTAGAACCTCAAAATCAATTACCATCATATGGCAGACACAAAATACTATTGGGCTATCTGTGCTAATGATTTTGAGGCAAGGAGGAGACACTATGGCAGGTTTTCTCTCGAATTGATCCAAGAGATTAACTTGTACCAAGTTCTTAAAGGGCTTCAGGATGATAATTCCAACCTGTATTCATATGAATACGACAACTTGGTCAAACACACTCCCTTGGAGGATTTGGATTGGTTCAAGAAGGAGAAGGATGATCTAGCTGAGATCTTAGCCCCTATCCTAGTAAGAACAAAAATCTGGTTTGACAGGAGAGTTCGTAAGCTTATAAGGCATTCAAGGGAATCCTCCTCCAAGGATACTTCAACTCCAAGAAAGGAATCATTAACACCTAGTTCAGAAGCACCTATACAGACCCCTCCTGCCTCATCAACTAAAGGTCATACATCCTCCACTCCTTCCTCATCCACCCAAGTATATCAGAAGAAAATAAAGGAATTCAAGAAAGTGCCTGTTGAAGAAGATCCCATGATGAAGCATTCGGAATTTCCCTCAGGTCCAGAGAACATTATTGTTCTCATTGAAAATGAGGAGAGTGAAGTGCCAGTATCTATGAGTGCTCCAGAAGTCCCAATGCATAAAGAGAAAGAAGTACAAAGCACTGAGCTTCTGAGCACCATTTACTCCTCTGTACCAGAAGCCCCAAGTGCTCCACTCATATCTCAACTAGAGGCAACAACATTGCACACTTTGAGTGCCATGATTTCCCTTTCACTCGGCCCTCTTGCCCAACCTTCTTCTTCCTCCTCCTCTTTTGCATGGGTACAGCCTTTCGTCGATAGTAGGAAGAGAAAGTCTTACACCCGAATCTCAGGACCCAATTTTGATGTTGTGGCGGCCTTATTAGGCACTACTCCTCCTACTCCTACCAAGAAGGCCAAGACCACCTCTAGAATAGTATCTGATGCTTAGGGCCAACAATTCCTAGAGATAGCCAAGCCCAAAGTAGACAATCCAGAGCATGATTTGCAAGCGTATGATCTAGAGCTCTCGAGGATTCCCATGGGAGAGTCTACCCCTAAGGGTGAGATTCACAATCTTCAAGAAACAGTCACCAGGGTCATTGGGAGAGTTGAGAAATGGTGACAAACTATAGAGCATCTGGAAGAGCAGACCCAGGTTCTTGCGGGTTTCATCAAGTCACTGTTGTCCAAGGATAAAGTTTTAGACCCCACCCCACTGACCACTCTTCTACCACCTATAATCCTCAGTCAAGATGAAGTCCAGAGCATCAAAGATATACATAGATATTCTATCTATGGAAGAGCTATGGAGGCCATGGTGGATGATATGCTTCTTGCAGGGTTGAATTTCATTACTGAAGCCTTTAAACTCAATGAGAAGGTGAATAATCTGCAACAGAAGCTCTCCTCCACTATTGGAAATATAGATAAAGAGCTCAAACTCTAGAGTAGCTGTATAGTAGACCTTTGCCTTATGGGGCAGACTGATGAAAATATTTTAATGGCAAGTAAGGTCTTTGATGATACAAAAGATAATTTGTCAAAGTTATGGGTATACAGTATGGAATGGAAAATCAAGGTGCTGGAGGAGGCTTTGGGAGAATTGAAAAATAGCTGGCAGAAGGGTGAGGCATCCAAGACTTTGGTGGCATCTACTTTTAATGATATCCATTGTCACCTCCAGGATGAAACCTCAGGTGTGCCCTTCTCCTTACAAGAAATCAAAGCTCAATTCAAAGCTTTTGTTAAAGCTAATCCATTCAGAGAAGAATCCATCACAAAGGAAAAGATGAAAGAAATCTACTCTCTCCAGTCTGCTTTCGAAGAAGCGAGGATTATCATACGCACGTCGAATTTGACAAAGAGATGGAGAAATGCCTTGGATTTTGGACTCAGTCCACCGCTAACACATCAGTTCCATATGGAAGAGACATAGCAGAGGCGTTAAAAAGATTTAGACAATGGATCCTCAAATCAGTGGGTCCTCCTCAGTCGTGAACACTTGTCTTTTCCTCTTGATTCTTCTCCTTTCTTCCTTTCTTCATCTCATATTTATTGTAATTAGTTGGGGTATTGCGATTAGCAGCCATTTAACTAAACATTAATTGCGATTAGCTCGTCCACTTCTGGGTCTTTCGATATCATTGATCACTTGAAAAGGACCAAGGTTCAAATCTCAGAGGCTGAGTATTATCAAACCCATCCCAAGGCTTTTGCTAAAATGATACACTTTGTCAATTCTCATACCAAAACCACCTCTAAAGGTCTTTCACCCACTCCATCTTCTGCACCACAACCCAATTTGGTATCCTCTTTCACCTCACCTAATGACAAGATCAAACCATTCTATGTAACCCTCCTTATAGCTGGTCATAGACTTAGTAACTGCGTCATAGACTCAGGGGCATCAGACAATGTAATGCCTGCTAAAGTAGCCCATGCCTTAGGCTTAACTCTCACATGCACTTATGGGCCTTGCTATTCTATGGAGAGTAAAGAAGTGCCCCTAATCAGAAGAATTAAATATGCACAAGTAGCTTTTGCTACCTTGCCTGAGAAGAAAGTTTTGGCTACTATCCTAGTAGCAGACATTCCTCCTTCATATGGGATGTTGCTAAGTAGGAACTTCTGTAAGGATGTGGGTGGAGAAATTAAAATGGATTGGTCACATGCCCTCATACCTGTTAATGGGAAGATGAAGAAGTTGCTGCCTGAGAAGCAATCTGAGTATACTGTACAAAAATAGATGATCCCAAAGCAAAAATACTTTATGAGGATATGGGGCATGACAACTATATGATTATGTCTCTAGAAGAAACCCAACTCCCCAAAATATCACCTCAGGATCCTAATGGTGTTTGGATATTAGATTTTGATGGAAGTTGTTCCTCAGCTGGTTTTGGAGCTGGTGTAATATTGGTGTCTCCCAAGGGAAAGGTCTACCCTTTCTCATTCAAGTTACAATTTGAAAATACTAATAATACAACAAAGTATGAAGCTTTCATTCTTAGTCTTCATGTGGCAAAAGAAAAGGGTGTGAGGAATCTTCTAGCTCGTGGAGATGTGGAGCTGATTGTCAAGCAAGTCAGAAACATTTTCTAGGTAAAAAATAGAAGATTGAAACATTATAGGAATCAGGTTTGGGACTCTATTGAATTTCTTGATGCCTTCTCCATCGAAGTAGTTCCTAGGGAGGATAACACCAGGGCTAATTCACTAGTAGTCTCAGGCTCATTGCTGATACCTCATCCTGACTTTTCTCTAGATAGGTTTACCATCGAGATGATCCATAGGCCTAGTGTACCTAATAATGCAAGTAACTGGAAAGTTTTCAATGATGATCAACATTTTCTTTATTTCTTATAACTCGGGGATAACTATGAACAATTGTACTTTGAAGGAAGTGACAATTTGCCTCGTGAAAGTGTGCCCTTCAACAAAGAAGATGTCAAAGAAGAAGAGACAAATCAAGATGGATGTATCAAACTCAAAGGGAACAAGATTCTGAAGGGACTGGTGAGTTTAGAAGAATTGTTTGACAAACATGATAGGTATGTGAGGTTTAGAGATTTTTCTGGATCACAACAATCAACTGAATATGATAAAACTAATATTGGGAGTTCTATTGACCCTAAACTCGTGAATATTGGAAAAATTTGCACAACAGAAGAAAAGAAGAAAGTAATTAATCTTCTAAGGAAGTATAAAGATGTTCTTGCTTATTCCTATGAGGATTTAAAATCTTTTCAACCAAAGGAGATGCAACATTACATCCCTCTCAAACCTGGGATTAAGCCTTTTAGGGAGAAACAGAGGCAGTACAATCCTAAGATAGCTGACACCATCTTTCAGGAAATATAGAAGTTATTGAAAGCCAAGAACATTTTCCCTATCCACCATTCAACATGGATTGCCAACATTGTGCCTATTAGAAAGAAAAATGGTGAGATTCGTATCTGTGTCGACTTCAGGAATCTGAATCAAGCTTCTTTAAAGGACAAATATCCTTTGCCCATGATGGATCAAGTCTTACAAGTTGTAACAGGATCCGAAATGTTGTCTATGCTTGATGGCTTCTCAGGATATAATCAGGTAGAAGTTAATACCATAGATCAACACAAAACGGCCTTCACTACCCCTTGGGGTACCTTTTCCTACAAAAGGATGCCTATTGGGCTCATTAATGCTGGTGCTACTTTCCAGAGAGCTATGGACTTGGCCTTTGGAAGTTTGAAAGGAAAGTGTATTGTCGTATACCTTGATGACGTGACTGTATTTTCCAAAACAAGGGCAGATCATTTTCAGCATCTAGAAATAGTTCTCTTGAAATGTAGAGAACATGGGATCTCTTTAAATCCTAAGAAATCTATCTTTTGTGTCACAGAGGGAAAATTGTTAGGGCACTTTGTCTCTAAAGATGGTATAAAAATTGATCCTGAGCGAGTTCAGGCTATTCAGCAGATTCCCCTTCCAACCAGCAAGAAGGGAGTGCATTCTTTCTTTGGTAAGATTAACTTTCTGAGAAGATTCATCCCTGATTTCACAGAGCTAACCTTGAATATCTCCCAAATGATGAATGGAAAACAAACATTTGGCTGGTCTCCTGAAGGTAAAAGAGCCTTTGAAGGTATTAAAAAGGCTATTGCTCGAACTCCCGTCTTAGCATGTCCAAATTTCAGCAAAGAATTTATTATCTATTGTTATGCCACAGATAACACCCTGGCTATTGTTTTGACTCAAGAAGATTCTAATGATCACGAACTCCCAATTGCATTTATGAGCTACATTCTAAAAAATCATGAGTTAAAATACACCATAATGGAGAAACATGCTTTCGCAGTGGTTAAAGTTGTCAAACCGTTTCATTTTTACATTCTTAACTCTCACTCCACAATATTTGTACCGGATACAACCATCAAGTCCATTCTCACACAACAGGAGTTTGGATCCAAGAGAGGGAACTGGGTGGCCAAGGTCCAAGAATATGACATTGACATCAGACCAACCAAGCTCATCCATGGAAAAGGCCTGTGTGAACTCATTGCTGAGGGAGCTAGACATGAGTTACTAGAGGATAAAGTTGATCTTCCTACCATTCTGTTTCTTGGCTCAATTGATGAATGGTATGCCTGATATCACACACTTTCTCACATATGGATAATTTCCCTCTCATTTGACTACCAAAGAGAGGAGAGTTGTTAAGCTAAGATCAACCCAATAAGTGTTGTGGGAGAATTCCTTGTTTAAGCGTGGGTTGGATGTAAGGTTTCTAAAATGTGTGGATAAGGAACAACAGAGGAAGCTACTTTCATCTTTTCATAACCAAGGATTTGGAGGGCACTACTCATCAACTATCACTATGCATAAGATTCTTCATGCAGGATATTACTGGCCTACCTTGTTCAGAGATGGATCAAAGTGGGTTGATAAATGTGAAGCTTGTCAGACCTCCGTGGGTAGACCCAAATTAGCCTCTTTGCCCCTTAAACCAGTTGTGATCGAAGAGCCTTTTCAACAATGGGGTTTAGATTTCATTGGAACACTTAATCCCTCTTCTAGTGCTGATCACACCCACGTATTAACTGCCACAGATTATTTTACTAAGTGGGTAGAAGCCATTCCAGTAAAAAGTACTACTTCAGCAGTAGTATGCAGTTTTATCAAAGAGAACATGTTGGTGAGGTTTGGTGTGCCAAACAAGATAGTGACAGATAATGCTTCAAATTTTTCTTCAACTGAGATGATGGATTTTTGTTATGGATATGGCATCTCCCTGGCTCACTCCTCTGATTATTATCCTTAGGGTAATGGACAAGTTGAATCGACAAACAAAAATATGGTGGCTATTATAAGGAAATTAGTTAATGAATCTCAGAGGAACTGGCACAAGAAACTCTATGATGCTCTTTGGGTAGATAGGGTCACACCTAAAAGGGCCATTGGGATGTCTCCTTTTCAGGTAGTATATGGAGTAGAAGCTCAATTTCCCGTAACAGTGGAACTACCAGCTTTGCATTTAATGAAGGCCATTGAAGACACTAGCTTTAATGATTCTTTGGATAAAAGGATCATGTACCTTCACCAATTGAATGAGGATAGGTTGAAGGTCACTGATAGAATATCTGCTCAGCAACAGAAAGTAAAGGCCTTGTTTGATAAAAAAATCCAAATCCAGGGATTTCAATGTTGTAGACATTTATTTGTTGTGGGATAAAAGGCATGAACCTCATGGCAGCCATGGCAAGTTTGATTCTCTTTGGCTCAAACCTTTCAAGATCAGGCAATTTGCTGGTGAGAATTATTTTTACCTTGATTATATGGATGGTTATTCCCTCCCACTTCCTTATAGTGGGAAGTACCTAAAATTATTTAAGTCTTAGGTGATCAGGAAGTTCTTTGTATATTCTGTATAGCATGTGCGTGTGTTTCCCCCTCTTGTTTTTGTTGTTTTGTTCGTTTTGTGTGTTGTATTCTGTGTTGTTTTGCTTTTGACTCCGTGGCCCAATGGATAAGGCACTGATCTACTTTACCTATATTTTCTGAGAGTTCTTGCCTTGTCTCATTAGAATTTAGCCAGGTCATTCCCAGAAGGAGCTAGCTGTTGTCCTCTCAAAAAATTTCCCCTCTTTTGAGAAGTTCAAAATCAGAAATTTTGAGGTTAATCACCTTTTCTGTTGTTTTGGTAAGAGGAAAAGTCAAAAATTTGGAAAGAATCTGCATTTTTGGGTCATCTTGTGTGATTTGTGGGTCTGTCAGACATTTTTGTCCCAGATGTCCCAAGTTCATTCGGGCTCCCTATTCACCGATCAGCCACTTTACCCAAAAATTTGTTTTCTTACGGGCCCGTTCGAACTTTTTGTTCCTCATGTCCCAAGTCACTCGGGCTCGTTGTTCACCTTTCGCCTACATTGGCTGCATCGCACACTTCGCGTACTCGCATCCCTCATGTCCCATAAACATTTGTACATTTTGTCCCCGCATTCCCCACATCGGCTGAATCGCTCTTTCACATCCTGCATGTTCCAAATGAACCAAAGGCCATCCGGGATATTTTGTTTCCCACTCTTTATGAATATCTTGCTTTTTAAGTTGGTAGATGTGTATTTAATGCACATTTATTACCTTTCTCTCTCATAAATGGCTATTTAATAAGCTACCCCGCTACGCATTTTTACACACTGCTTTCTTATTAATTGCTCATACCCTCGTAATTGAAATTTATGTGCGCATACTCATTCCCCCTATAATTTCATCAAGAGTATAGATTGTGAATTTTTCAGATTGCTATCAACATGAAGATCAAATTCCAAGGTCAGGAGCAAGTTTCACTGCTCGAGTCTATCGTTCCCGATATCGGGGACAGTGAAGTTCGTCACCTGGAATTTGGGATTTCTAGACAACGATGAAGAAATTTAACCCCTCTCCTATGGCACAAATGATCCACGATAGTGGTTTGGCATTCGCCACCAATTTCCCAATCTCAGTGCAATGTGCAGATATGGTGCTCACCTGCGGTGCTCATTTCAATCTCGACTCGAGCGAAATAATGAATGCACATTGGGAGCTCATTGCCAAGCTCGATGCTACCGCCATTGGCACTGCCCTAAGGATTCCTGAAATGGACAATTCTATAGTAATCTCTCAAAACCAAACACAGGCCCTCTTCGACCAAGACAGTGAAAAATACAAGGCAAGGGTGGCCAAGTCTTGGCTTAAAAACCCTAAAAAGGGGGGCGTCCCGTCTATCCAAATCTTTCTTTCATGTTGATTTCAATGAGCAACTATCTGATTTTATAATCCTATTAGCTCGGGTCATGGGCTTACCCTCTACCAACGAGTTCCATTTCTGGATGTGCCCCCTTATCAACATGGTGTGCGAAGGGACTCAGAATAACAACTGGGTAGAAATCATCAGCATGAACTTATTAGAACAGCTGTCCAGTGTACAACAAACCAAGAAGTTCTACATGAATTCATATTTGATGTACACCCTCGCAGCATCAAGGCAATGGTTTGGATTCTCGTACATTAATGCTCATAAGGGTGACCCTATATATGCCTATTGCCCTCAATTCACTCTAGACACTAGCAATCACAACTTCAGGAGGGTGAATGATGCCTTCACCATGTACATTCTAAGGCTCCTGGATAGCAACACTGTAAGGAGGTTCTCAGATGAAGCCATGACCTTAATAGTGAAGTACGGTGCTTACTTCATCCAATTCAGAAAATTCTCCTATATCAGGCGTGTAGGATATGAGAGCACCCCTCTCAAGCTCCCTATGTTTTGCAATGATAAAATGGCCTTGATCGAAATATGCAGGCAATTGGAAAAGTTACACAAAACCTGCAGGGATAAGAAAACCACTAGCCCGCACTTCCCTATATCTTTGGGAAACTACACCTGCAAGACGTCTCTAGATGCACAGAACATAGAGAGACCCCTGACCCCCATCACCATCCATTTATTCAGGCCAAGAACTTGTTTTGACTTGAAGATATTTATTGAGCAGAACCTCAGAATCAATTACCATCATAGTGCAGACACAAAAGACTATTGGGCTGACTGTGCTGATGATTTTGAGGTAAAGAGGAGACACTATGGAAGGTTTTTTCTCGAATTGATCTAAGAGCTTAACATGTACCAAGTTCCTGAAGGGCTTCAGGATGATAATTCTGACCTGTATTCATATGAATATGACAACTTGGTCAAACACACTCCCTTGGATGATTTTGATTGGTTCAAGAAGGAGAAGGATGATCTAGTTGAGATCATAGCCCCTGTCCTAGTAAGAACCAAAATATGGTTTGACAGGAGAGTTTGTGAGCTTAGAAGGCATTCAGGGGAATCCTCCTCCAAGGATACTTCAACTCCAAGAAAGGAAGCATTGACACCTAGTCCGGAAGCACCTGTACAGACCCCTCCTGCCTCACCAACTAAAGGTCCTACATTCTCCACTCCTTCCTCATCCACCCAAGTATATCAGAAGAAAATCAAGGAAGTTAAGAAGGAGCATGTTGAAGAAGATCCCATGATGAAGCATTTCAGAATTTCCCTCAGGTCCAGAGAACATTATTGTTCTTAGTGAAAGCAAGGAAAGAGAAGTTCCAGTCTCCATGACTGCTCCAGAATTCCCAATGCATAAAGAGAAAGAAGTACAAAGCACTTAGCTTCCGAGCGCCATTGACTCCTCTGTTCCAGAAGCCCCGAGCACCCCCACTCATATCTCAACTAGAGGCAACAACAATTCACACTTTGAGTGTCATGAGTTCCTTTTCTCTCGGCCCTCTTGCCCCACCTTATTCTTCCTCCTCCTCTTTTGCATGGGTACAGCCTTTCGTTAATAGTAGGAAGAGAAATTCTTCCTCCCGAATCTCAAGACCCAATTTTAATGATGTGGCGGCCTTATTAGGCACTACTCCTTCTACTCCTACCAAGAAGGCCAAGAAAACCTCTAGAATAGTATCTGATGCTCAGGGCCAGAAATTCCTAGAGATATCCAAGCCCAAAGTAGACAAGCCAGAGTATGATTTGCAAGCGTATGATCTAGAGCTCCCGAGGATTCCCAAGGGAGAGTCTAACCCTGAGGGTGAGATTCACAATCTTCAAGAAACAGTCACTAGGGTCATTGGGAGAGTTGAGAAATGGTGACAAACTATATAGCATCTGGAAGAGCAGCCATAGGTTCTTGCGGGTTTCATCAAGTCACTGTTGTCCAAGGATAAAGTTTTAGACCCCACCCCACTAACCACTCTTCCACCACCTGTAATCCTCAGTCAAGATGAAGTCCATAGTATCAATGAAATACATATATATTATATCTATGGAAGAGCTATGGAGTCCATGGTGGATGATATGCTTGTTGCAGGGTTGAATTTCATTAGTGAAGCCTTCAAACTCAATGAGAAGGTGAATAATCTATAACAGAAGCTCTCCTCCACTATTGGAAATATAGATAAAGAGCTCAAAATCTAGAGCAGTTGTATAGTAGACCTTTGTCTTATGGGGCAGACTGATGAAAATATTTCAATGGCAAGCAAGGTATTTAATGATACAAAAGATAATTTCTCAAAATCATGGGTATACAGTGTGGAATGGAAAATCAAGGTGCTGGAGGAGGCTTTGGGAGAATTGAAAAATAGTTGGCAGAAGGGTGAGGCCTTCAAGACTTTGGTGGTATCTTCTTTTAAGGATATCTATTGTCACCTCCAGGATGAAACCTCAGGTGTGCCCTTCTCCTTGCAAGAAATCAAAGCTCAATTTAAAGCTTTTGTTAAAGATAATCTGTTCAGAGAAGATTCCATCACAAAGGAAAAGATCAAAGCAATTTTCTCTCTCCAGTCTGCTATCGAAGAAGCAAGCAAGGATTATCATACACACTTCGAATTTGAAAAAGAGATGGAGAAATGTCTCAGATTTTGGACTCAGTCCACCACCAACACATCAGTTCCACGTGGTAGAGACATAGAAGAGGCATTAAAAATATTTAGACAGTGGATCCTCAAATCAGTGGGTCCTCCTCAGTCGTGAACACTTGTCTTTTCCTCCTGATTCTTCATCTCATATTTATTGTAATTAGTTGGGGTATTGTGATTAGCAGCCCTTTAACTAAACATTAATTAAAAGAAGTAGTTACCAAGATTAACTGATTTGTAAACTATATAATGGTCTCTCTTCACCATTTTGAGAGGGGGGAACTTGGCTCATTTTTTGAAAGTGTAAGAAATACTAAAGCAATCAATACAAAGGGATCTTCTTTATTTGTCCATATGATTCCTTTATTCGCAAGCTATCCATTGAATATTGTTAGATCATTTGTTTGCATTATGTTAAGAAGCTTTGTATTCTGGTAGATGTTATTTATGGAATTGTGTGCCTTTTCAAATTTTATCTTATTAATTCAAGTATAAATGATCTTATTCCAATTCGTTGTATTCCGGAATGCATAAGGAATTATTTTTTCATCTATAATTCTGGAGAGTGTTCTTCTACTCATTTCCACATCTTCATTCCTCTGTACTTTTGTGATTGATGATTTATTTAGGAAACGCTTTCATGATATCCAAGTTCCATGGTGAAACCATACTCTGTACATGTGTAAATAGGTTTTGTTTCTAAATAAGGTAACCTCTCCAATTAAAGAGGAGGGAATTTTTTTCCCTAACTGTGGCTCTTCTTGAAGTTCCTTTTCGACGACCAACAGGTATGCAAAACAATAGAATATATTTTTGGAGAAACGTGGAAAGGATTAATAGAAGATGGATTTTATTTCAATCATATAACTTAAAATATTGTATCATGTAATTTAAAACATCATATTGTATCTCTTTAGTAGGAAAATTTTTATAATGAGTAGAAAATAAAAATTAAAAATTAAAACATAAACATCAAATCACTCTTTTGAACAAGATGACACAAATAAATAAACATGTGTGTGTGTGTGTGTGCGCGTGTGTGCGCATACCATAGAATATATTTTTGGAGCAATGTGGAAAGGATTTTTAGAAGATGGACTTTATTTCAATCATATAACTTAAAATATTGTATCATGTAATTTAAAACATTATATTGTTTCTCTTTAGTAGGAAAAATTGTGTAATGAGTAGAAAATAAAATAAAAAAATTAAAACATAATCATCAAATCATTCTTTTAAGCAAGATGACAAAAATAAATAAGCATATATATACATACCATAGATTATATTTTTTGAGCAATGTGGAAAGGATTATTAGAAGATGGATTTTATTTCAATCATATAACTTAAAATATTGTATCATGTAATTTAAAACATCATATTATATCTCTTTAGTAGGAAAAATTGTATAATGAGTAGAAAATAAAAATTAAAAATTAAAACACAATCATCAAATCACTCTTTTGAGCAATATGAGAAAAATAAATAAGCATATATATATATATATATAGACATTGAGAATCACTTGAGAAGATTTTATGTACGAGTATTATCTTATTAAGTATACTTATACAATATGTTGAGAGTTTTCCATTAGAAAAGTGCCTTGTGGGTTTCTTGTCAATGAAATCTATTTCATGCCGTGGAAAGTCATCTTTAATCAAGGTGGGTGTGAATTTTGTATTGCCAGAATCAACAACTGAGTCCCGAAACTATAAAACAATGGAAATTTTGGGTGTCACACTATTATTATAACTATTGTTTACTGCTCCAATTGTTATTTTCCCTTCTCCTCCACCTCCTACTAAGGAAATAATTATTTATTTATTAATTAGAATTATTTTGAATTTAGTTTTTAAACATTTCCAAAAAAATGGTGTGTTTTCCAACATGTGGAAAACACACTATTTATCAACATGTGGAAAAACACACGATGCTTTTCAACATGTGGAAAAACAAACTGTGTTTTTTAACATGTTGAAGAAAATGTGTATTCCACCTGTTGAAAAACATGCATGTGAAAAAAACACCGCTTTTTTGAACATTTGAAGAAGAGGGAGAACAATAATAACGCAAAAAAAAATTCGCTATAAAAAATGTGAAAATTTATATAAATTATAAAAAATTGCATATTCATTAATTATTTTAAACAAGTATATTCATAATTTTCCAAATCAATCAATCATCATATCAAAATTAATGAGACAACAATAAAAATATATTATTAATAAAATATCCACAAACAATCACAATAAAGAAATATAAATTTTTTTTCAATTTTTGATATTGTTTTTTTTTTTTTTTTTACGAATTATTTTAAAAAAAAAAATGAATACTATATTTGTAGTGCGGAGGTTACACAACTTACACAAAATATGAGTTGGTTGATTATAAAATTATTTATGTTTCTATTTCTAATTCATAATAATATGTTTTATTTTAAAGAGAATTATAAAATATTTATTAGTAATTTATTTATTAATTAGACTTATTTTGAATTAGTTTTACAACATGTTTAAATACACAGTCAATATGTTGAAAAATAGTGTCTTTTCCACATGTTGAAAAACACACTGTGTTTTTCAACATTTGAAGAAGGGAGAAAACAATAATACCGCAAAAAAATTCCATTACAAAAAAAATTGTGAAAATTTATATAGTTACAAAAAATTTGCATATTCATATATTATTATAGACTTAATGTTCTTTTAAATATATTTTTTAAGAATTTATATTTTTTTAAAAAATGAATACTATATTTATAGTGCGGAGGTTACATAACTTATACAAAATTCGAATTAGTTGATTATAAAATAATTTATGTTTTTATTTCTAATTAATAATAATATGTTTTATTTTTTAAGAGAATTATTAAATATTAATTTAATTAGACATATTTCGAATTTAGTTTTTCAACATGTAGAAAACACATTGTTTTTAAACATGTTGAAATATACATTGAGTTTTTCAACATGTTAAAAAACAACGTGATTTCCACATGTTGAAAAACACACTGTGATTTTCAAATTTGAAGAAGAGAGAGAACAATAACAACACAAAAACTTTCTAATATTTTTTTTTTTTTGAAAATTTATACAATTAAAAAAAAATCCACATTCATTTATTATTATTTTTTTTTATGAGGAAAAAATTTTGGTTTTGAGGGGACCAAAAAATCCACAAAAAAGTGGAGAAAATATATTATAGTGAAGAGCAAAAGGAGCAACCTCTAGCAACGGTCAAGAGAAACCAACAAAGACCAAATACCTCATCTTTGAGGATCCTTCCCATGTGATCTAAAATGCATTTTAGGGGGCTCATTTACACTTTATTTTTCTTTTTGTTCCCCATAGTAGACCATCCATAATCATTAGTAGGATTTAAATTTTCCTTATGAACTGGGATTTTTATATCTAACTTTTCCTTGTTAATGTGAGGCAGAAATAAAGGAGAGAGAATAGAGATTTTCTATCTCTTCTTATTCTATTAAACAAAGGAACCACATATAATATTTATAGGTGTGTGAATAACCAAAAAACCCCTAAATGGATGGAGAAGTTATAAACAAGAACAAGAGAATAATGGAATAGATAGGAACTAGTCTAATAATAAAAATTAAGTATGTCTGACTATGCTAACATTCCCCCCCCCCTTATTACATTATTCTTGCAAATGTTACCTCTGAAGAGATCAAATTTAACTTTTCCAATAGCCTTGGTGAGAATATCATCTACTTGTGCTTCTGTAGGACAGTACTGGAGCTGAATATGATGGTTCAAGACGTGATCTCGAATTAAATGAAAGTCAATTTCAATATGTTTTGTTCGTTCACGAAATACTAGATTTTCCATGAGCTTCAACACACTTTGATTATCGCAATAGAGAACAAGTGACTATTTTTTAGGAATTCCCATGTCATCCAAAATATGACGTAACCATATCACTTCGCACACAGATCCTGGTGAGGCACAATATTCTACCTCTGTGGATGAGATAGAAACAACATTCTGCTTCTTTCTTATCCATGAGATAGGTCCAGATCCGAGATGAAATATGTATCCTGTAGTTGACTTCCTATCATCAACAGATCTGGCGTGGTCCGATTCGACATATCCTTGTAAGAAGAATTGATCATTCTTCTTATATTACAGACCATAATAAAATGTTACTCGGATATATCTCAATACATGCTTTGCTTCTATCTAGTGACATTGCTTTGGCTCCTGTATGAACCTAAAAAGATAGCTGACGGAAAAGCATATATCTAGTCTGGTATATGTCAAGTACATGAGCCCTCCAATAAGTTTTCTGTAGAGTGTAGCATCTACTTGAGGTGAGTCTTGGAATCTTAAAAGTTGCAAGCCTTTTTCCATTGGAATTGATATAGGTTTACAATTAGACATTCTATACTTTTCCAGGAGTGTCTTGGCATAATTTATCTTGGAGACAAAAATGTGATGCTCCTTTTTCCATATTTCCAAGCCAAGACAGTAATGTAGTAGCCCCAAATCTATCATGTCAAAGGTTATTTTTAGATCATTCTTCACAATATCAACCCGATCTTCTAAATTGTCAGTGATCACAAGATCATCTACATGTACAACAAGAATGAAAATTTCCTTGCCTACCTTATTTATATACAAATTTGAATCTGAGGGGCTACAAGTGAATCCATGCTGCAAAAGGTGATCCGAAATCTTGATATACCATGCCCTTAGAGCTTTTTTTCAGTCAATATAGTGATTTGATCAAACAAAATACCTTCTTAGGACGTTCTTCATCAAAAAATCCTTCCAGTTGGGTCATGTACACTTCTTCTTTCAGATCGCCATTTAGAAAAGAACTCTTGAAGTCCATCTGTTGAAGTCTCCATCCTTTTTGTGTTGTCAGTGCACAAACAACTCTGATGGTCTTGATCTTCGTAGTTGGCGTAAAGTTTTCTTCATAGTCGATGCCCTCTTTCTAATCATATCCTTTTACTACAATACGTGCTTTATGTTTTTCGATGGATCCATCTGCATTATATTTTTTCTTGAAAACCCGTTTGCATCCTATGGGTTTCTTTCCTGTAGGCAGATCAACAAGTTCCCATGTCCAATTTTTCATAAGTGAGTAATATTTTGTATCCACAGCTTCCTTCCACTGAGGTTGAATGAGTGCTTCACGAACATTTTCTGGCTCGGAGCTATTAATCAGTGAACTCATGAGTGAAAAGTTTACCTCATTTCTTATTTGACTCCTTGTTTTGACTCTGGATGATGTATTTGGGAGTTGTTGCAAATGTGATTCCTTGATGGTGCTTTGTACCCACTTCAGTCAAGAACTTGGTTGTTTATGAGAAGAACTATGTCGTTTCCATGTGGATTGATGTGGAGTCACATTCTCCAGTTCTCCAAGGTCAAAAAATATCTCTCTTGGAAGCATTTCTTTTCTCTAAGTAGTCTCCTCTGGATGTTCATCTAATTTAGAGACTAGTCGGTGAGAGGTGGTTGGTTTAATGGTTCTTCTGATGTCACTATAGAGTCAAAGGATGACTCTCACAAACCACGTCCCGACTCTCATATATTTTCTTTGTCTCAGGATCCATGACACAATATGCCTTCAAGGTAGTGATGTAGCCAAGTAGGATACATGGGAGTGTCTTTGGCTCAACCTTCTTTCTCTTCTAAGATAGGACATGCATGTATGTTGTGTAGCCAAATACTCGTAAATGAGAAATTGATGGGTTTATACCACTTCATACCTCTTCTGGCATTTTATTTTGTAGAATCTTAGTCTGTGCCCTATTGAGAAGATATATAAATGTCTGTACTACTTCAGCCCAATAGCGTTCCTCTAGATTTGTTTATTTTAGAATGCAACGAGCCATCTCCATCACTATGTGATTGCATTGCTCAACAATGCCATTTTTTGGGGCACGTAGGGATCATTCAGTTCTGCTTTATGCCTTGTTGGTTCAAGAATGCCAAGAACTTGTTTGATGTGAATTCCCCCCTCGATATGAGTGAAGTAGAAGAAGAGGTTGGTCGATCTCTTTCACAACACGATGATAGAAGTTTTGGAAATGTTGAAGAGCCTCATTTTTCTTCTTCAGGAAAAACACCCACATCTTGTGGGAGTGGTCATCCACGAATAGTTGAAAGTAATTGTATCCTGAAAAATAAGTAGGTAGAGGGCCATTCAAATTGGTATGAAATACCTCCAGACGCTTCTTTGCATATAAGGTGCTTTCCTGAAATGGATCCATGTGTTGTTTTTCTTCAATACAACTAGGGAAAAGAGGCAAGGAACTGGACAATTTGGGTAGCCCATGAACCATTTCTTTTGAACTCATCTGATGCAATGAACTAGCTGAGAAGTGTCCATATCTAAAATGCCAGAGTGCATTAGATTGTATTGTTGATGCAGATAAAGCTATTGTAGAAGATGAAATAGTATCTAAAGCAAATAAATTATCTTTCATAAATGCTCTAGAAATAATCTTACCTTGTTGTGAGATCAAACATGATTTGATACCATTTTAGAAAATTCCAAACATGCAGAACAAACCACGTGTCATCTCGGTGCAATTTCAAAATTAAGAGCCCAAGGCGGAGACTAAAAATAGTGCCAACTCTCCACGTGGTCAAGGTCCAAAAGAAGTTAATTGGTAGCGGGCCCAAATCAACTAAGTATAAGAGTGTTGGTGGAGGGTTCCATGTGTCTCATCGGTGTGTCTCCAAGGATCAAGCCCAAAAGGTTCCACAAACAAGTGCTAAGCCTCCATGTGTGCAGAGTCCCCCCAAAAGTTTCACTAGCCATTAAAAATTCCAAACGAGCGGAAGCTTCCACATGTCGACTCGGCAAAACTTCACAGATAAATCCAAAGAGCGGAGACTCAAACATGCGTCATCCCACCACGTAGTCAAGGTTCAAGAAAATAATCAGCCCGAATCGACTAAGTATTGCAGACTCATGGAAGGTGCCATGTGCCTCTTTGGCGCATCTTCAAAGGTAAATCTAAAAGTGGGTCTACCAAACAAGCGCTAGCCTTCCATCTGTCCTAGGTCAGAAAAGGGATAGAGTCGAAAATTGAAAATTCAAGATGGGGCAGAGTTAGTGGAGGGTGCCAAGTGTCTCAATGGTGTAAATTCAAAAGGGGCAGCCCAAGGGCTAGTATCAAGTGAGCGCGGAGCTTCCACATGTCCAAAAGTAAAGAAGGGGGACAAATTCGGCCGCCTAAAATGAATAAGTATGGAAAGGATGGAAAATGCCTCAACAAAAATTTTAAATTTAGAATCGGGAAGTAGGTCCCAAACATGCACTAGCTCTACACATGGCCATATTTCAAGTCAAGGCGGGGAAGGTAGGTCGCTGGGGGCAGTTTGAAATTTTTTGTCCTAGAAGGCGTAAAGTGTAAAAATAAGCCACACCTCCACCGATGCCCAGAAGAGCCACATGTCATGCCTAAATTACATGTGGGGAGGTGGGCCTCACAAGGATTTTTTTCCAGAAGCAGTCTGATGGACCTGGGGAGGAATTTTCACCCAAATGGAAAAAGTAGGCCGGCGGGCCCGAAGATGGTTTTTTGGCAAAATTGAACTACCAGTTGTGGGGCATTTTTTGCATTTTTGTATTTTTGTGAAAAGGGCACAAAGTGAATTTCAAGCTCCTGGACCCATTCTACTAAATTATTTTTCACCATTTTTGTACTAATCCAACCCAAACATTCAAATGGATATATCTTTCGATCCAATGCCCGAAATGCAACAAAAATGGCACCATTGGAAAGGTTTCGACATCGTCTATGCTGTGGAAACTTGAAAATTTAATTTTTATGAGGTTGGGTGGGTGAAAAATAGGTAAACATCTTCATGCCATTAATATGTGATCTGATTTCTTTAACAACCAGATCAAATTTGATTTGATTTGTCGTTCTTCCTTCTTCGACACGCCAAACAGACATAGAGCGGTGGACTCGACAAATTGTGGGTGGATTTTCAAGGGCATTGATGGCCAGTATCTGATCTCCAAATCAGGTTTCCCAGCTCTTCTCTCCTCCTCACTTCACTACATCTATAAAGGTAAGAGATTGGCTCATTGTAAAGGGTTGGACATTTTAGTTTTGCACCCTCCCTTCTTCCCTTGTCTGTAAGTGAATTTATGGAGTTCTCCAAACCTCCCATTCAATTTGTAATACAAATTTTTTCCTCATGGCTACTGTATTGTACTCTATAAACTCTAGATCAATAAATATATGTCTGTGGAAGATTCTTAACACTCTCATGTGTTCATTGTTGTCTTTTGATCTCTCATCGTAGTTTGGTTATCTGTGCACAGTGGTTGTATTGCATTTCTATGGTCTGTCTCAAATTGTAAAATGGGTGTTTAACATTCCTTTGGTGCATCACCTTGTTAGCTTAGGTTTATTTTCTCGCATCTTCTCAACCCTATCTCCTTGGCAAGATAGAGTAGGTTTTAGAGTAGATCCTCTAAAATTTATTTGTGTTCACCTGAACAGAGGAATAGGAATCAGACTTCACCCAGAGATATCTCTTGATTTCAAATTCCCACACTTTGAGAGATGTTCCATTTTATGCAATCACATTGAGAGTCTCAACCCATCAGATTGTAGATTTCAGGGGTGTTGTAATTTTACACTAACAATATATCATAATAATAACATAACATCATATATCATATGGATAATAGTCACCAAATTGAGGCCATCAAATCCAATCAAACATAGAATTATATCATGTACAATGAAATCAAATCAAACATAGAAGTAATATGGTTATGAAAACCAACATGGATATAATGTATAAAACTAAATGTGTCATGTGTCTCTGAAACTATAAGAATAATGTATCAAACTAAGTGTGCCATACATATAGGACCACATGTGATCGCATAAGGATATATACATGGACTTTGAAGAATCATAAACGAGGACCAGATGGCATATATATGTATACATGTGTCCTATGAATCTAATCATGAAACATATTCCCTCTCTTTTCCCTACTAAAAGAAGCATTTCCATGACCTGTGGATGTAGTGGAGAGAGATGCCACTACGGATTTCATCTATGTGGTACTCGGCATCTCTAAGATGGCATGCAACTTATCCAACACATTCATAAACATCAATTTTTTAACACCCAAATTTTTGAAATACATTCAAAATTTAGAAACTTATAATTTTTAATGCATGTGAAATCTTACCACAATTTCCTAATCCCTATCATTTTTTTTTCGACGTGCTACAGGGTCAATAGTAGACTCACGTAAGGTAGGATATATGCAAGTAAATATTTTAAATTAAATATTTCATGTAGAATTTGAGATTGTAGATAAGTAGCAAGAAAACATTTTTCCAAAATTTAACAAATTTGAAAAATTGTACCTAAGTTAGTGAATCTGTAGACGCTATGGCAGCATCTACATCAGTCATAATCTATAAAAAAAAACATGTAGATCAACATTAATTGAAAATTGTAGGAATGTGTATTAGCATGAGAAGACGACTAGTAGTAATAAGGGTGAAAAAAGAGACGTACGTAAGATTGCAAGTGTATGACCAAACCAAGAATCTAAACACCTTATGATAAAGTAGTGAAGGATAATTAGTCCTATTTATTTGCATACTCTCTCTTGACTGTTAATATGGAAATTCCTATATGTGATTTATATCGCAATCATAATTTTTATGTGTCTTGAAATTGCATAATTTTATTTTTAGAGAAACTTGTAGGCTCTCAAGATCTATCTAGGGATTTGTGTAACTTTTGACTATATAGGGGAATCTTGCTAGAAATTTCAAATTATCTCTTTTTTTGAATGAATTAGAATACCCCAATATTTTTTGGTGATTGATACAGTGTAGTGAAATTTATCTCTAACAATTATTTCGATCAACCTGGTAAAAGTACAGTGTACAGAAATGAAGGAAAAATTTGGTCTTCTCACTATAATTTGATAAATCATAATCTTAGACTAGGTATGAAGGTGATATAAGGTATGAATAATATGTTTGAATGATCTTATGGGTGTCGAAATAAATAACATTCCATCAATTGAATGAAATCTAAATGTACATGACAATATTAAGTCACAAAAAGGGTTATTAGAAAGTTGAGTTGGCAAATTTAGCTATAGAAAAACACATGAAGGATCATGGACACTTGAATCATGATGAGAAATTTCTATTGAAAAGTTGGTATACCCTACAAACCTTTTAATTCCATTGAAGACCTTGAATTAGGCATTTAAAAACCTTGAGATACCTAGAGGCAGAATTACAAGAATACATAATTGAAGTTCATTACTTGAGTATTCATCAGGGGGTCTAAATTTTTAAATTTTATGTCTTTAACACCTTAACTAGGTGGATGAGGTATTGTGAGTGCATATGAAGAATGAATCCATTTTTAGGAGAGGTATGCTTTGTAATAACCTCATAAGTGGACTTTATAGCTGGAAACAGTCCTTCATGTGAATATAGGAGACTTATACATCTATTAGACATTGGATCAGTGATCACCCTTGATCAGTTGATATTAATAAATCCATTCTAGGTGTTCTGAGCATGTATTAGGTCTCAGTGTACCTCAAGGTGTTTGGAGTATATAAATGGTGTTATTGAACCTCAAAAGGGAGATCCTTTAGGTAGGGTTAGGTATAGGTTGGTAATTTGAGTGAGTTTAATCTCTTTGATATTGTGAAACAACTATTGTGAATAGTAAAACTTTAAAGATAAACAGTTAAAGCCCAAGTTCAAGCATAACCCCTACATTAATATTCAATAAGTAATTCAGTAAAGATATGGAATTTATTGTGTATGTAGAACTTAGTGCTAGGCCTCAAAAACCTATATCCATTATACATGAGAATGCAAATATAGATAAACTTGATGAATAGCAAATATAATATGAGATTGTGTGTATAGAATTGCATAGGGAGTATTGGTGATAAACATGAACCAAAGGACCCATTATATATTTAGAAGTGTATGTAACTTATCCCATATTGTCATCTCTTTGTTGTTTAGAGAGAAGAGAGTTAATAAAGAATGCATAGAACTAACAAGGTTGGAAAGATCATATATGCATACATCCTAAGAGGCTAAAAGAGATACTGAGAGGAAAGGGATGATGGAGAAATAATTAGAGATGGAGTGCTCTAGAAAAATGTCTAGCAAAGAGGTAAGTGTCCATGATCATGATAAAAGGAGAGTTTGTATATCTAGGAGAGTGTTTACTTAACCCTTGAATCATAAGAGCTTACTGTTATGATCAAATTATACTAGATAGAGTTATGGGATTGCAAACTACTAGAGAATTCCACAATTATAAACAACGTGTAAAGAGAAACTAACCTACGTAAATGTCACATGAGGTCTGCTAGTATCCTCGGTGACCATAGCATATGATGACCCACCAGTCTCCTACATATAAAAGACAAAAATATTAATATGTACATGTACACGTGAAACATTATACCTTAAAATTAATGTGTATTTAATAATAAATGTGCTATCAAATAAAATTTGAAATGTAAGTAACTTGAAACTTTCATCTGTAACATGCCCAGCTGTAGTAGCTAGCATGTCGACATTGGATGTGTCCTTCACTGACTCTTGCTGTTTAAAATCAAAACAATATTATTTTTGACATGTATGTATGATGTAATCAAATATATGTCAAATAAATATAATATATATAAAAATAGTTTATTTAATTTGAGATTTTAATATATATCACTGGCTCTTGCTGTTTAAAATCAAAACAATATTATTTTTGACATGTATGTATGATGTAATCAAATATACATCATACATACATGTCAAAAAATAATATTGTTTTGATTTTAAACAGCAAGAGCCAGTGATATATATTAAAATCTCAAATTAAATAAACTATTTTATATATATTATATTTATTTGACATTTACCTGTGAAAAACCAAGATCATTTACACCAGTTCCGAAAACATCTACCATCATCTCATCCAGAGAAAAGAAATCATGTGATCCAGCAAATGATGTCTCTCCCACAGTGCATATGACACCCCATGATCTGTATATGTGTGGTACACTAGAACCAGTGCCTCCACTAACATCACCAAATGTAATGTGGCCACTATGTTGGGTCAGAGTGTCAATGATCTCCCTCAATGCATGTATCGTGTCAACCTCCACAACCACCTTCACTATAGGAGGGATAACAGAAGGAAGTGGGGGGATTTAGGGCATGGGGGATCCTAGGTTGACCAACACATGCACCTGGTCTACTTTGTGCAAAGACACCTCCTAGCACATAAAAATCAGAAAAGTAAAAATAATTTGGTACCTCATTAAGCACAAACTTGCAATACAATTTCTTCAAAAACTAAAGAGTAACCTCAATTTTGTTATATGGTGGATAATCAAAAACCATCCACCATTGGTCCTAAAAAATTGTTCATGATTCAGTCTTCATGGCACCAATGGATTGGGAACCATTTTCAAGTAGTCACGTGGGGGGCATTGGGTCTTGGGTGAGCAAATAATTCACAAATGCGGTATTTTGTGTTTTTTTTGTCTTTTACGACTGCATGGGATAATTTATCTACATACAACCGCATAGAATCAGCTCTAAAGGTATTTCATCTATCTATTTGGTTTGTTGTGGATTTGACTTCACTAATCATTGTTGGGAATGTGTTGCCTAAAGTCATGCAGGATGCATTTGTGGCATGATTTTGTCTTATTGTCTAAATAAGGTTCTGAATGGAAAATTTATTTTTTCGGATTCTTCTAATGATATCAGCTTATGTTCCTACTGATTCCATGGGGATAGAAGGAGCCACAGGATGCGAATCTATGTTCAGAGGAGGGTTTTGAGGAATGTCTTGAGGGTTTTGTGGAATATTTGGACAGGTTTAAAGGATTACAAGATTTTTGATCAACTGAAAAAATAAATAAATTGTTTACATAAAAAAATTGAAAATCCCATGAAAATAACAACAAAAAACCTAAAATTCAAGAAATTTGATCAAAATTGAGGGCTTACCTCTTCGTCTTGGCAGCATTGTAAAACATTTTGTGTTAAAAAGGTCTGAACAACAATTTTCAAGGGGTATTCAAAGTGCCAGTGCCAAAAGTGGGTGATAAATCATGGTTCATAGGGGGGAATGGGGGAAAATGAGGGGTCACGGGTCTGTTATTTTTGTCTCAGAGGACCGTGATCATAGTTTATAACCATGATCGTAGTTTATGAATTGTGATCATGGTTTTAGGTATAGAAATTCCCAAACCTGTAGAAAATAACCCACGATCGCGGTTTTCAAGCCATGATCACATGTTTTTAAATTGTAATCATGGCACATGAATTTCAGGTTTTCATGTCCACTTTGTTTCCCCCAACTTACTATACTTACCCGATAATAATCCCGTCATGGAGTCTGACTAGTCGCACTCAATTGAGATCTAGAAAACAGTGGATGGGAAACCTTTCTTTCCTGAAGGGTATCCTCCATTGGCATCCTTCAAATAACCTAAAGAGATGGAAAACATGCAAAGAGGCATTCAGGAATACATCACATACTGGGAAAAGAGTTCAATTGATGGTGGAGAAGCATATTATGTTTCAAATATTACATATTGAAAAAATGTTCTACATGCCCTAGAGAATCCATTTTTCAATTGTAGCATGACAAGGAGAGATTTATTTTGACTAAAAAAAATTCAGGATAGCATAATGTATGATCAAATAGTGGGTGTACTGTGTCTTTACATGGATATCTACTATAGTCAAAATGTTTGTTCGAAATAAGGACATATATGTTGGGCCTATTTGTGATATACCTCAAGAGGAATTCAACACAGTAGTGGATGTGAATGTTGGGTGGATTATAATAGTAATACCAACTAATGAGAATGTACCTATATAGATGTACAAGGCATAAATAATACTAATATATTATGTTCACACAAACACTCAAAAGATAAGGGTACACTAGCGGGAACCCACGGAAGAAAAAGAAATACATGAGGAATTCTTAAAGAAAAAGAAATGTTGGTGAAAATGAAGGGACACATCAGATATTGATATAGACAACGTCATCTAGGCATGGAGTCCAAGAAAAATATGGGAAGGAAATCAAATTAAAATACCAAATCAAGGTCATTAAGCTATTCAACAATACCTTGCAAAAATTCAAGAACAATAATTAATACCCTTGCGAGGGATCAATGCTTATGTAATTTTCAATGTAATTTTTTTGAAGGATTGATTGCCTATGAAAATACACTTTCAAATCCATTTCCTCAAAACAACTTGATTAATGTAATTCTTAACTATTTTTTATTCTTTATGAGTTACATAATGGAAAAGCAAAAAATTATTTGACTTTATCACTCGTAACTTGCATATTTAGAATATCATGGTCATTATATATATATATATATATATATATATATATTGTATCAATATATAATATACATAAAATATTAAATAAATATAATTTTGAATTATTTTAATAACTATTATTTTGTATGTTTTAAAGGGCAATATTGTAAAATTACTGTCATCTAAAAATTGTTTTACAGACATAAATGGCCATCAAATTTAACCCCTGGGCTGATGTAACTATTGTGGCACCTAGGCTTATGTAATTTAGCGGCCGCTAGGCTTATGTAGCTTAACAGTGGGTAGGATTATGAAACTTGCTACCGGTAGGCTGGTATAACTTTTCAACCAATAGGATTATTTCACCTAGACAATTCTAATCTTGTGCAAATTAGCATCAATTAGGTGTATGTAAGTTAACAACCTATACGATTATGTAATATATTGGTTGCTAGGCTAATGTAAGTTAACAACCTATACGCTTATGTAAGATATTAGACGTTAGGCTTATCATCCTTTTCTATAACTTAGAGGCTGCAAGGCTTATGTAATTTTTTTTCCCATATGGTAAATGTAACTTAGTGGCCGCAAGGAAGATGTAAATTTGACCCTGCTATGCTTATTTCACCTAGCATGTGCTTTCATCATGTAAGTTAGAAACTGTTAGTATTATTTAAGATAGTGGCCACGAGGCTTATGTAAGATAGAATCTGCTTGGCTTATATGGGTGACTCAAATAATAACAAGATAGAAATCCTAAAATAGTGAAACTAAAATCCAAAACTCTTGATTTATAAATTTGATTACAAAAGTGGTGAAATTGGAATCCGATATTTGCCAAATTCGAATCCAATAATATAGAAATTATAATCCAATAATAGTGAAATTGGAACTTGAATAAGTCCAATAATGACAATATTGGAATCTAATATTGCTACTAATGGATTCCAATAATAGTAATAATGGAATCCAGTATAGACAAAAATCGAATCCAGTATAGACAAAAATGGAATCCAATATACGTAAAAACGGAAATGGATTTCTTTTAATCCTTGAAATATTAGAGTCTAGATTCACTGGAATATTTCCATATTTAGTGAAATAAGTGTTTTCTGTGAATATAGGTAGTTATTTATCTTTTACTTTATTACTCAATTAGTCTTTTCCTTTACAATATTTCTAAATATCAATCTCTTACTATTATTTTTTAGAATTTCAATTGATTTATGTTAGTGGGTGCCTAATAGTAAATAAAATCAAGATGCCACGCAAGACACAAATACAACACTAATGGTCCACCATACATATTACTGCATACTCTCATGACTTTATCACATCACAAGACCTCTAATTCCACCTTGGAAAGACAACATGTAGTCCACATAAAAAATAATTTCCAACAATTATGTCATAGAAATAGATCCAACACACACATGTGACTAACAAACAATGAACCATAGCACTTATACAAATACAATTGGTAACACATGACCGAAAACCATGATTGTACCCACACAGTTCCAAGAAACAATCCAATAGTGCATACAAACCAAGAGGAGCATCAAACCTCAATCATAACAATGCCTAACAAGACTCACAAAAGTAACTCTTATATCAACATAAGAACAACGATATGGAATACCAACATTAATAACTTCCCAATATGATATGTGATCTAATTACTATCAAGAAATAACACCTCCAAAACTACTAAGCACGAGCTACCACCTCCCATCAACATGAGTCACCAAAAGTCTTCATCGTACACCAACAATAACCAAATATCAGATTCCAACAAGTTTTCATTGTTTTAAACACATATTTATCAAGTTTCCAAATGGTTTAAGGGTTAGAGATGGTAGTTCATTTTTCACATGAGGTAACACATAGAGGAGTTAAAATGGCATATATGAGAGCTAACATGAAAGTAGTATGATTTACGGTTATTTCCAATTTTTTGAACATGACAAAAATATTTTCAACACAAATTTTGATGAATGGTTTTCAATTTTAGGAGGTTATTTTCTTCTTGAAAGACAAGGTAAGAATAATTAGCTATAAGCATTTCCTTTTAGGATTGTTTTATACAAGTTTTTTTTCATACTTTTTCTCATGGTGGTATGATCTGATGTGAAGGTTATAAAAAAATTTGTCATGTTTCACAATATAGGAATATATTCACTTGATATGCAAGAATGCAAAATGATAAGATGTCACAAAGGGATAATTTATATTTTTACAAAAGAAACATAGTCTCAAAATAGAATAAGACATTTCCACACAACTCCATAAGTTTCCCAAAGCCACTCCATATGATTCCCAATAAAGAAAGAATCATAGTTCCTAAACAAGCCTGAGTGACTCACCATAGAGCCTCATCACCATATTTCTCCATAGCGGGTCACTCAACCATAGAGCCCCATCTACTTATTTCTCCATATAGGGTCACTCAACCATAGATCCCAATCTCCTTATTTCTCCATATCAGGTCACTCAACCATAGAGCCACATATCTTTATTTCTCCATTTAATGAGGTCGGGTCACCCTATGGCCCTAGACACATAGGGACCCGTCACCTCCACCCAAGTGCCATAGTAACCCTTAGTTCAAAAACTACATAGCCTTATGACCCCCTTGGGGCATACCCTGATACAAAAAAGCCAGTCCATAGGTCTAACAACTCCATGGTGAATCCCATGACCCTGATCCAACACATAATGAAATTAGAACCAACATAACAATCTATTTCAAATGCCAAGTGGAAAAACTACCAAGCGATGGGATTTATTCTATAAAAATGAAAAGAAAATTAAAAACTAAGAAAAACAAATGTCTAAATAGTTGAAGTAATGTAAAGGCCTTTGGTAATCAGAAATAAAACTATATTCTAAAATTCAAGAATGCATCAATCAAGGAAAATACTATTTCTAACAAGAAAGGAAAAAATGATAAATTTATGAATAAAATACGAACATATAAATATCACATATATCTCACATTTATAACCAGAGTGAGTATATCTCCATATATCTCCCAATCACATATACAAGGGTCCACATAGTCAATATCACATAGGATTGTTTGATGGAAAACCCCTATAGGAGATATCAGGGAATCTAGTTTACATAAGTTGAGTCTAAGGTGGTGCGCATCTACAATATATTGAGCAGGCTTGACGTATACTAAATAAATAGAGGTAGTTTTTCAGTCTACATGAGACTCCAATTCATAACTCATACTTGGCTCAAGATTATAAAAACCTGGTCCATGTCTAATCTCTCCACACATTCACTCCTAATGATTGCTTCCCTTAGGGTTATCTAGTGTAAGGTAAAAAAACATAGCACAACTACATTACCGACACAATTTTGTTTACAAACAATAACCATAGTGTCTTTACGCCTGGTGAAATTATAGGAGATAACATAACAATGTTCCACAACTTACAACACACAACATTTCCACAGAATGCACCAAAAGTGCAATTATCATAAAATAGGTGTCATATGATCACCATACACCCCAAATTCATGATACACATTTTATCACATATCACATGAATACATAGATAAGACAAATATAGTGATTAATGTCAATACATATACACAATTACGAAACAAATTTCATGAAATACATCATGATACATCATAATATGGTGAAAACAATATAGTATGATACAAAATATCAAGAACCAACCTTTGGTACACATCACATTAATACACATGCACAACATCAAAAGATAACGAAACACCACCACACTTTCACCATTCACATTAAAATTTTATTTCAACCAACAAGGTGGTAGCGTATGGGTGATACACATTTAATCCATGAAAGAAAGAAGTATCATCACCATACACATCGACAACATAGATAATGCATACCAAGTCGAAACACAACAGCTACATTCACATGATCACAATTACAAGTTGGCACATCACAATAATACTATCACATTACACTTCTCATATTCACCACCATGCATAACCATCACAACTCCAATCTGTCCCAGAGGTTCAAGAGTATGAACCTTTGCTCTGACACCAGCTGTCATGCCCACATTTTCAACACCAAATATAATAGTAAATTTGTCTAATTTTTTTTCTTGCAATACCCACTACACAACACCACATGGGATCTAATAGATAAACTTAACATCACATAAGATACTTACACAAAACCTCAACCGACATAGACAACATGATAACACCATATACACATAAAAGCCACACTTCCAAAAATGACCAAGTACATCAATGACCAACATCAATATACACTTACTCACATGCACTTCCCACAACACATTGTTTTTCATAGTGAACTATTTATTACAATACTATTTTTATTAGTTAAATATAATTTTTTGAAGGACACATAACATGGGACCCTTCATTACTCTTAGAACCAGGCTACATGTTTTTATTTAACATTTCACCGATAGTGGTTCCTTTATAATTTTCTTGTTTCTCTTATGGAAATAAATTTATATAGCATGATTGTGATTAGGAACGTATATACACACATGTGTCTTCTTGTGTTTGACTTAAGGATTTGTTTGTAAGATCTTTGTTTACTTGGTTTGGAAAAATACTCTCAGTACAAGGAGGAAAACTCACGTGAAGAAAAAGGAAGGTTACTAGATCAATAGAAACACTATCCCAAGTTCATTTCATAGTATTGTTTTAATACTAGCAATACACTCTTTTCATGTTCAAATTATTACAATCAACTATGTAGGTTAACTAATTAAATTATATAATTCTTCATTCACAATCCATTGCTCCAATCTAGAATTCATATTTTCACAATCATATTGCACATGGAAGGGTATATTACACATGTGTTCCCATTATAGATATTTTTATTTAACCTTAAGTGACGAATTCCACATTTCAAACTACATCTATTTCATAATATTAAGGAGTCACTCTTAATAGGAATAGATTAATTACATGTTTCGAACATAAATTCTACTTGTTGAGTGATCCTAGGTTTAATATATTCCTATCTACGCCAAGGGTTCTACTAACTTTTAAAAGTCCAACTAGAATGAAATTTCCTTAACTCGCAAGACCTTCGCTACAACCGAAGGTATCCCATTCTAGAGGCTACATTTAATTGTTTCATTAGCATCGTTTTTTAATCCACATTTACGCATAAAAAGCATGCGATCATGCATCATATTTGGTTTTTTTGATTTATTAGTTTGTTGTATCATTCATGGATATCTACTTTATTACATTCATTTTATTATCACATTAGACATTTTAGTTGTTTTAACATCGCTCAATGGAGTACCATTTTTTGTAGCGTTTTCTTTTTCTTACCTGTCATTCCCTAGTTTTATCTTATTTACCCTTGTACTAACTACATTTACGTGGTTATTTTTGTCCTATATTAACATCATTTTGGAACAAATGCCGTAATTCCTATAACACTTACATAACACTTAGGGATTTATGAATATGAGTATGAAATCGCTGTCCCTTTTCCTGTACACGAAGAAAACTCATTTCATTACTCTTAGACATGCAAGTACTAAGTGTATATTGCAAGAGTGATATCCCAAGTAATCTTATGCATTTAAAAATCTTTCTGAGGACCAATTTCAATCATTGGGTAAATACGCAAATAAATTCGACATGTAGTCGCCTACATGGGTGAAGCTGCATATCTTTCGAAGCACCCACAGGATATACAGAGGCATACGTGGAGACCACTCAAAGAATTTAGGTATCACAAGAGATAAATCATAGGTATAACCACCAACTATCTTGCAAGGATTTTTCCACCCACTAGGGTACCAAGGGAAATTACACACAAGGGAGTTAAACTTATTCATGATATATTCAGACCTGTATGGTTGCAGTTGAGTTACCAAGGGAGTGGCATAACACCTAGACATTATCACCACACTTGTCCCAATATGATAGGTTTCACAACATATATGCACCACCTAATAAAATATCAAGGAAATGGTCCTTAATAAGACGTGTTCGGTGATCTCTCCCCCTTTACAATTTATCTTATTTACTATTTGAAGTAAGAAGATGTAACACTGGAAATATTATTTTCGCACGAAACCCAAAAACAACCTAGGGCAAGCTAGAAAAATTATGGAATAATTTTATTTTGCAAAACGTGCCCACAAGATGCACGCAAGTCATTATTTTGAATTATCAGTTGTCACATTTAATTTTCTAAGTTACTTTAAATTAATAATATAAATTTTCTTATTTGATGCCCATTATAATAAAATAATACAGTCGTCGATACCTATGAATAAACCAAGTTAGTCTAGGGCTTGGTTTTGTTTCCCCTTGGCTAAATTTCATTTTGATAAATATTTGATTTCCACTATAGTCGACTAGAACAAATTAATCCCATGGAGAAAAGGGGTATTTTTAAATAAAATAATAAAATCATAATAATCCCACAAGGTGACTAGGTTTAAAATAAATGACAAGGTTCCTAATTAGCATATTAGGTGAGGGTTAGAATAATAAACCCACCCCTTACACAATTAAAGTGCCCCACTTAAAAATTCAACCCATGTATTTTTATATTTTAAATTTAAATTTAAATTTAAATTCCTCTCACCCACTGCCCATTGTTTGACCCTAATTTTTGTAGGGATGAATCTCATCCTTTGGATGGTTTCATTTGGGGCTCTTAGATTAGGCAAAAACAACTAACCCTAAAGTTTTCTTAAAAAAGCTTCTTTCTCTTTTATTTTGACTTATTATTTTTGTTTTGTTTTGCAGGTTCTTTTACTCCTTGTTGGAGGAGAAGGAGGAGGCCATTAGAGGCCATCTCAACCTTTTGGAGAGGCATACATGCTTCATTATTTTATTATTTGTTTATACCCTCATTTAGGGTTTCAAGTATTGATTATATTCGATGTTGTCTTGTCAAAAACAAAAGTAAATTGTCCTCGATATGTTATTTAACTCATATTTTAAGATTTGACCAAATGGGCTTGTGGGTTTTTGCCCCATTTTAGTGATGTAGTTACATTTGATATGTGTTTCCATTTGGGTATATATATATATATTTCACAAATGTATTTAAATACGCAAATAAATTCGACACGTAGTATCACTTATATTTGTGATTTCTGATTTTTTGATCCATTTTATATATATATATAAGAGGTTCGGTCACGGGTTCACGAAAAGCATAGGCCATAAGGTAAAATTGTGCAGGCTTTTAAGATATTGTGGGTCGGTCAATGTTTGGTAAAAAAAATTTGTTGGATTGGGGGGAGGGTCACCGACCCAACCCCCCATCCCATTTATTAATGGGGTGTTGGTGGGGTCAATGAACCTCCCCTCAATAGAAGCCCCCTTTCCTTATACACTACATACTGCAGACCCTGACCACATTGCAATTTGATTTCCTTTAAAAAATTCTGACATTATTAAGATTTATTTTATTTAATACATATAAACCTGTATGTATGTATGTATGTATGTTTAATATTTTTCTAATATCTATATTAGATAATATTTTTTTTATAAAATATATTAGTATTAATATATTTTCATATTAATAAGTCCCCATTAATATTAAATTATTTTATTATTAATAATATTTAAGAGTATTGATATTACTGTCAAAAGTAACAATGAAAAATAGATACTAACATTGGTGAGTTGAATACTTTCTCTAACACTTTCTTCTCTAACAATTTGATAAATATTATATAGAAGGTAAAAGAGAATACAATTCATTTCCCTTAACAATTTTTAGTAGATTTGCAATAATATTTAAATGAGAATTACATACTAGAATTAGAAATTAGCATACTTAATTGGCCAAGTAAAGGATAATTATAATTTGAGTTCCTTCCATCTATACAACCAAGTTTGGCTTTCTATCCAAAAATACAAGAGTATGCACAAAATAGTCTAACTTTTCCAATGAATACATTTCAAGTAATACAATACAATTTTATCTTTCTTGACTTTTTTACAACCTACACATTTGCAAGCATTCTCACAACCAAATTTTACAATATTTCCAATAATATCTACACACTTAAATGAGATAATAAGTTGACTGAAACATGAAAAATTTGTTTCTTTTCTTCACAACATACAATACAATTTTAATAACTAATGATCAATACAAATTTTTCTTCCCAAAAGATTAAGAAAATATCTTCCACTTGAAGTAGGAATTTTTACAAGAGGGACCCTATAGTGCAATACATTTTGTCTTCTATAATTTCTCCTAAAGTCAAGTCTCCAACCAAGCTCCATCTTCTCTTCACTTGATTACAACAACAAAAAATGGGGGAGAGGCAACACTCTCCTCCCAACCAAAACTCCAATGATAATAAGAAGCAATTCTTCTCATTGGCTCTCGAGCCCCAGCCATAAGGCAATAAGGGATGGACCAACACATGGAAACCAAAAAATTCTTTAACATTAACTTCCAAGTAATCAACACATAGGAAAGATAACCACAACTAAAACACTTATTTTTAGACTCAACAACTTCCCAAACAATGGCTCTAAAATAGCCAAGTAGAGATAGGAGTAATGGGGGTGCGCTTGTGCCTCCCAAGAGTTTGGATTCCCACCTCTAAACTCCTCCACAACAAAACCAATCCCAAAATCTCTTATGCCTCCCCAAAACAACATATCTATTTCTCTTATGCCTCCCTCTCTCTTATGGCTCCTACAAAATATAAAATAACAAAGTAGAATATGGTGGGGCATCCAAAACCCACTCCCTCCTAAACACACAAGAATCTCTCATGCCTCCCAACATACTTCATCCCCATTTCAAAATCTCACGACAACCTAATGTCAATTTACTACCCAACACATTCAAGAAAGAACACAAATCCATAAAACACAATTCATACAAGAAACAAGAATAAAAATAAGAGTACAAGATTCTATCTTTCAATGGTAAAGCTCCATTTACCAAGAAAGTCCCAAAATATTCAAACACAAGTAATATTCCAAGCACCCTCCAAATCCCACAAGAAAGCATCCAAAAAGAGAGAGCTTCTAAACCAAGTGAGTAACCCCAAATACTTCCCAAAATTTTCAATAAATAGAAAAGAGGAGGAGGGAGATGATGTGGCTCCATGTAGGATACCACATCATTTATTCTCCATCCCACATCACCCAAGTCAAACCCATACTCCAAATCATAATAAATGGGTGGTTGAGAGGTATGACAACCCTCTTACACACACCACTCTAACCCACACCCCCTAAGGACTAAAATTAAATACATGTAAGAAGTGCAATAAAAACTTACCTTTTTGCCTTCCCAAAACACATAATGGGGTCTATTTCTGACCCTCTAACCCATAGGTAGGGTTGGTATAATAAATTAAGAGGTGTGGGACAAGTTTAACTTATCCCACAAGCCTCCAAAATTGGCCCTTAAGGCCAAATCCGAATTTCCAAGAAGGGGTAGAGTGTACAAACACTCAAGACCACATAAACTCCACTTATAACACATAAACCAAAGAACCATCTAACCTAATAAATGAATTCTTTTTGTCACATCCATAATTAGATTAGTTTAATAATATTATTAGTTCACTTAATTAAGACACATAACCTAATGATGATAGAAAGGGAAATCGCTTCACAATTTAAATCACATATTACAAAAGAAAATAAATAAAAGAAGAGACAGGACTAAACATAAACCCTTGGTCACAGTTGGAGGTAATTTCCCCCCTCATGGGGACCCCCTAACAACAATTAAAACACACACACAACATAACACATATTTCCATGGTGACCATTGTTGAATCCATCTCGCATTCCGATGTGGTTGGTCTCCAATCCCCATTAATTATTTTGGTATAAATACCTGCAAAACACACAATACCTCCTTCGGCCTCATGGATGCATCAAAACATCAAAGGTAAAATATATAAATATAAATATACAATCATCTATACATAAATTAATTCATCATCTAGGCAGTTAATGTTACTATTTTAAAATTCCAACAATATCTCAATTTTATATTTCATCAATACAATAAGATCACAAGATTAGTTTACTGTTAAATCCTACTGAATATGATGAAAATGTCAAATGTCATAATAGATATAAATATGTAAACACACCATCATCAATATAAAATGTCTCTCTAATAAATCCACACAATCATACTATGAATCAAAATCCATCAATAATCAAAGTATCTTTATCATCTAATCATCATGCTAAACCAAAATGATACAATAATATCCATGCATATAATCCACAGTAATCGAAATCAAAATGTAATAAGTGTCGAAGGGAAGTGGGCACTACAGAAGATGATTAATGAGATTTTAGTATTTTATTATCATGACCAGTGTTTTATACCCTTGAAAAAGAATCAAATGCGAGGGGAAAATACATTAGGAATTATAAATCCTTATTATAATTTTAATAGCTTTGATGAGATGATATTCTACTAAACATTGTGGGTGTTAAGGAAATAAACCAATAATTAACATAACAAAGGATTAGTTTAATATCTTTATAACATAGGTACAACTTTGAGTACAACTTCACATCCAATTTGACACTATAAATTATATCCACATTGTTATTCCTTTAAAAATGTACAAAGAACTATTCTTTAAACAACATTACATATCATTATTCTATGGTATTACATGTATTGCAAGATGAATATAACTTTACAATGAAAAATCATTAATTACAACATATCACATCCTAAAATTCCTCTTGTTCAGAGTACGTACAACCAACGCAAGGTCATTCCTTGGACTTGTATGAAAATCCTGTACACTCAAGCATTAATTTCATGCATCCATCATTTCAAACAATCAAAACAGACAATAGAGAGAGTTAGAGATAGGGAGAGAGAGAGAGAGAGAGAGAGAGAGAGAGAGGTCGTTTCTTCCCACATTCGCACTTGCATATTCTATTGTTTCTTTATTTGAAAAAAGAGTAAGGAAAGGAGGAAGAAAGTATAGGATTCATTTTATTTTTGAATCACCATAACATCTCATATCCAATTTTCTTTTCATTTCACACTCATATACATTTTGATCCATTTACGTTTTCAAAACAAATCAATATTTTCACAATTATCTCTATAGTAAAAAAGGGGAAGAGAGAAATTATGGAATTCATTTTCTGTTATATTTATCATATCATAAGCACATACATTATCCAATTTATTTTTTTTTCCAACGAATAGACATTTATAACTCATTTAGATTTTTCAAACCATTCAAAATATCATAGTTACTTCTAGAAAGAGAAAAGGGAAGAGAGAAAAACATCATAATTTCCCAAATAAACATTCATACAATAATTTGATCAACTCATACTTTAGTAATTGTGCAAACGATATGTACAAGGTTCCGTGGTTAGTTAGTAGTCAACAAAACCCTTAGAAGGTGTGTTTAGCTAAATTTGTAATTTTTGTGCAAGCTGACAAAAACATCTAAAGTGCTTAAACATTGGGCCTTTAAAAAAATCATTTTAAGTTTGAACACAAAGTTTGAATATTCCTGTGTACTCTCCCATGTACATAAAATTCATCGTGTCTAACGGAATTTTATTATGAGGAGCAGAACTCAAGTTACAAGAGAAACTCCGAGGCTAGCTATCATAATTGTGACAACAACTCTTGTCACTCAGTGACCAATGAGCCCCAAAAACCACTTGCAAAACTAGTCTCCGAAGGCATTTTCATTGAAATGTAGATGGGTTACGATTCTCTTGTTATCAGTCTTAGGATAGGTGGAAATGGTTTTCATTTTCACTCAAACTAAACAGAAAATGTAGTCCGAAATGGATCGTAATTTTATTAAAACAAGCACCACACCACCATAACTAATATGCCGAAAGGGATCTGGAAATTGACTCAGAAACGCATTAAATGAGTTCAAACAACTTGGTTAAGGTTCTCCATGGTGTCTTATACTACAAGGGTCATGCTAGAATTTTTGGATTTTTGGTACATTTGGGTGTGCCGTTACTATGCGTCACTTTCAAGGTCATATTTTTTATGTTTGAGAGTTCCAATTGAAGTAAGGTTTTATCATTGGTTAGAGTTCATTTCCTAATATTTATCATTTAATTTCCAATTACAGGAAATGATGAAAATGAAATTTAGTGCAACAGAAAAGGGAAAATCCATACCTTTTATGCAAAACTCACCATCACCACATTTGAAAAGACCACATCAGCCTTAGGCATCCTAGCAATAGTTTGCATGAAAATACAATTCTCCATTTTTATCCATATCTCATTACAAAACTCATTATTTTACACAGGTTAGAAGTATAATGGTAAGGATGAAATATCTTTTCCTCATCATGCTCCAAGAGACCATATTCCTTTAAGGCATTTTATCAAGTAGTTCACATGGTTGAAATGACGCCCCTTGCTAGAGTGTTATCCCTTCTCATAGCCTTCTTAACTTAGCAGCGCCAATAGTTTGCTTAAGGCCCCCGTTTTGATAATGTTATTTAACATAACCCACAATAATGACTACAGCGTGTGAGACTATGTTTGGTTGAAGTACCCACTGCTATTAATAACTAGTCTACATGTCTTTAACTATGCACCCATATTTTTACATTTTCTTCAAGTTTCCCAATCTATTCAACTTAACCTTTTGAAAAGAAATGTAGTAAACATGACACTCCATGTAACCATTTTTCTGTTTGGTAATTTGTGATATATTTCATGAGGCATTTTCTTGTCTCCCATTTTGGTGCAACGAAGGAGGATACTTTAACAATTAACGGATCGGTGTGGACACTTGGGGGTTTCACATAGGGGAAGAGTCAAATGAAAAATCTTGCAGAGCCATGAATGGAATAGTAGGAAAGGAACTCTCACAGTCTTAACAAAACAACAACTACTCAAAATAAAAGAGAAAGAATAGGAATAGTGAAGTGGTAGTTATTGCCTACATTGATAACAGTGTTAGAAGGGTTACAAAGCATATTACACAGGTACACAGAAGAAGCCAAACCAATACAATTAAACATTACACCAAATGAAGCACCCTCCTCCCAACATCAATCTTCTTCTTCCTCAACATATACAAACAAAGCAGTGGAAGGTAGAAGTTTCCTTTCATCTCAGGGACAAATTAAACAATGTCAGGTAAAAATACAAATCCATATCATACAATTTGTATAAATTAAAAAGAGGGGATATAAGGGATACAGATTTGTCTTTTTGCGCATGCTGATCGCCCTACAATGGTAAAGATTTTAGGACAGCTATTAGTGAGAGCATCATTTAGCATAGTTCCCTACCACGTTCTGCATTTTCTGAAATAACTAATTACTGCTAAACTCCCAATGTTAACTTGGGATTAACGTGATTAACACCTCTGGATTCAAAATAAAGTGCTTGTATTATTTTGCAAGGAAAATGAAAGGTCTACAATCTTTTTGAATGCCCTAACCTAGTATTAAAGCTTCACCTCAGACACAAGCCTGCACACGCCACTCCCTACCTCTTGCACGCATCCCATTATCATTTATTTTTTATTATTATTTTTCTTTTTAAAAAACGATGGCCACTACACATTCCTGAATAGTACAACACTTCTACATACATTTAATGCAACAGTTTTACAAAAAATTAAATGTGAAGATTGGAATTAATATCAAATAGTTAATGATTCTCAAGTAATAAAATTATAATATCCTTTCCCTAATTATGGTTTAAGCAAAAATACCCTATAATAACCAAAATCTTCTAAATTAATAGAAATACAACATTATTATATGTTTTTCATTCATATTAATGAGCAAAAATAACATTTTGTAGAATATTAGCAGGATAAAATGAATAAATGTCTTCTTCTCACGAAATAATAAAATTAAAATCTGGCCATGCGCAGTCCAAAGGAAACTGAAAAAACAAATAAGGGTTTTTTAAAAATTTAGCCGAAGGATTTGAAATCCTAATTACGGATTGGGGAAGCAAAATCTGTTTACCCATTGATAAAAATAACAGCAAAAAATGAAAATACATGTACTCCAGCCAGGATAATAAATAGAAGTCTGCGGGTCTGATTCAAACTGCAGATGTAGAGAAACTCAGGCTCGCCTAGATTGCAGAAAGAAGAAAACACTTAAAAATTTTGTAGCATTTTATCTGAATGATCTATAGAGATGAAAAGAAAACAAAAAGAAAAAAATACACCAAGATTCAAATCAATGCACGACACAAAATAGGATTTGTATACAGCATTGACGAAATATTATGTTTATAAAGATATAATTATTTCAAATTTCATTGAGTCGTGACTCGTGAAAGCAATAAATTACAAATTATCTGCAAATGCTATCCATAAATTTATGTTGACTAATAATATTACCATCTTAATGGGATGCGATGCATATTAATGAATGCATAAAATTGATGTTGGTCGGATGTTATTACCTTGATCGCGCGTGTGTATCCAACAATGAACTTCTGCCTAACTCTTGATAACTCTTGAGTAGTTCTGTATTCCAGTTATAGACATGATTGTATAGATGTGATAAGCACTTTATTTCTTTTCAGATCAAAATATGGCAATGGATCGTTTAAGTAATCTATCCGACACATTCCTGACCTTTCATATATTAACAAAGGTTTCACTGAAAGTTTTCATTTATATTCCTAATAATTTTTTTTTTTTAAATATGTGAATCTTATTTCTCAACAATAACATTATTCATTTGTATTCTTATCTCACTGTATTCACGATTTAATCCAAAATAGGCTTCAAATGTTTAGATAATAATTTACTGGCTCAAAAGGCAATAAGTGGATCTTATTGTAGTGGATGTGAAAAGTGGTAGCCACGAATGAAAATCCTAATCTAAAGTAAAGACTATGTTATAAATTCATATAAATAGCAACAAAATAAAAAAGGTGCCACAATTACCTTGCGGCAGATTCAGGAAAAATATTTTTCCAACTGCCATTAAATTAATTGTTGATTGCTTCGAGTCTAGGATTGCTTCTATAGGGGAATGAAATCTATTCAATTACAAGCATTTCTTGTAGTCTTATTTTGGAAACTGTGTATTGCAGCGCATAGCAAACGATTGAACCATTTTTCATATTAATATCATTTTATTTTTTGTATTTATCTCCCCAAAGTCTTCGAATTGTCTCCCCACACAACTGTTTATTTTTTATTTTTTTATTATTAATCGAGTTATTTATAATTATTGTTATTAATCAATAATCCAACCAACTATCAATTATCGAATACAACTATTTATAATTATTATTAATCAATAATACAATCAATTGTCAATTATCAAATACAACATTTGTCAATAGTTATGTAAAAAAGAGTTGCAAGCTAGATATCGAAATGATTGAACGTAATAAATAACATTAATACATTACATACTTTCAACTTTTGTCACTAAAAGGAACCGAGAAAATAAACAATCTAAAGTAATCATCTTTGTCCCTACTAAGAAATAGCTATAATAAAATAAAACGTGTTGAAAAATGTCACTCTTAGCATAATCTTTCACATTCACATTTTTGAAGATACAAAGTAAGACTAGTTGAGTAAAAGCGTCCAACGAAATACATTAATTGATCTAAAAATAGAATGCAAAATAAGAAGGATTTATAAACCGGGGAGAGGTTGTACCCGTACACAACCGAATCACACAAATGTGAGTCATGAATTATAATTCCATGCACACACATACTATAAAATTTTGCTGTGATCTTTTTTGCCCCGCACGAAAGCTGAAGGTTACTTTGCCTTTTCGAGCATATCTTGGATAAATGCTGTGATGTTTGTGAATGAAGAACCTCCGGGCATGACTGCCTTGATCGCCACCTCCTTGAGCTCAAAAGCCCTCTTCCGCAGCAGCTCATTCTGCATCAAATCCCTGACTGCACTCTCAACCTCTTCCCTTGTCACCAATCTGTTCTCGTCCACATCCACGTCCTTAAAATCCAAACCCACCTTCCATATTTCTTTGGCGAATCTGCAATTAAGGAACTGATCGGCCAAACAAGGCCAACCCAGTAACGGCACTCCCATGCTTATACTCTCCAACGTAGAATTCCATCCGCTGTGCGTCAGAAATCCCCCCACGGACTCGTGCTCTAGCACCTTGAGTTGCGGCGTCCAACTCGCAATAAATGCCCGATCTGTCGTTCGTTTTTGGAATCCCTCGGGCAACACAGCAGTGTGTCCTTGAGCTATGTCGGAGCGAAGAACCCACAGAAATGGCTGCCCGCTCCCTTCCAACCCCAACGCAATCTCGTCCAATTGTTGCTGAGATTTCAACGCCAGGCTGCCGAAGGAAACATATAACACAGAGCCCGTGCGATGCTTGTCCAGCCATTCCAGGCAGCTTTCGTTTTCACCCCACATGCTGCCCAGCTTAGACTCCTCTCCCTGCAGAACTTTTGGGAGAAACACAGGGCCAACTGCCAAAGCGGGACAGCCGTTAGTGGATAATGCCGATATTGCATCCCTTCCTTCCAATTCCTCAAAAGTGTTGACAAGCGTGTAGTCCGCTTCGTTAGACTGTTGCGATTCAAACAGGGAAGCTTTGAAGCCGACATCGGATTCATATTGCTCGCGGTAGAAAGACATGAGATCCGTGGGCAATAGATCTGGTATATTCCACGGCAGACCGCTTATCAGTTTCTCCGGACGTCTAGCTTCGCTCACTGCGACCACAATCAAACTTCGTAAGTGTTATATTTTCGATTTCTGAAAACCAGAAGACAATAATAGGGCGTTAAAAGTTGAAGAGATGCTCACCTTTGACAGGAATGTGGCCTTGAGAAAGCAACACATTGGCGTATTTCTGGGCAATAGAGGCAGCTGCACAAATAGACCAGAAAACGACTCTGGGCACTCCCAAATTAGCAGCCACAGAGAGCGTGCATGACATGGCAGAGTCGGTGACGATGCACGACACCGGGGGAACGCCACTGCAGCTGCCATGGTCGCGGCGAAGGAGTTCCTCCACGACGGGCCCACACTTTGCCAACGCTGCCATAAGCTCGCCCATTTGATCGGTGCGGCCGTGCTCCGGCGGTAAGCCGTCCGAGAATGACAAAAAGCGGAAGCTGGAGCGGTGTGAAAATTGTTTGGAAGATTGTAACATGCGTTTCTCAGACCATTCTGTATTCACTAAAGTAATGAAAAATCCGCGTTCTCGCAGCAGGTCGGCAAAATGAAGGAGAGGGTTGACGTGACCCTGCGCTGGTAAGGGCACCACCACTGCGTGCAGACTCAGTACTGGACTCGGAATGTCTTCTCTCATCATCGTCAATAAACGAATTGAAGTTGGAGGGCACGAGGTGAACACCCAAGTAAGTAAGAATGCTACGTTTTTATATGGATTCTAATCAGTAAACCTAACGTTCAAAAACACTCGCAATGGCTTCAGAATTATTTGTTTTCAACGTCTGTGAGGTTTTAACAGATAAGTAGTCTGTTCAAATTAAAAGAAATTGATCTACTCCGTACCTCAATTATTTATAGGGATCACGACGAGCAACCTACCATTCATTAACAACTAGCAATATCACCTTTGGTGATATGAACAGGCTGATAGGCCTTAATAATTAAAATTCAATTATATTTAAAAATTAATGAAAATTAATATTAAAAGTAAAAAATATATATATTAAAAATAATAAAAATATAATTATTAAAAATAAAAAATAAAATAATTAAATTAATAAAATATAAAAAATTAAAAATTAAATTCAGAATCAGAATTAAAATTAAAAAATAATAAATATTAAAAATAAAAATTATAATTAATAAAAATTAAAAATAAAAATAAAAAAATGAAATTAGCAAATATTAATAAAAATTTAATAAAATTAATGAAATTTAAATATTAATTTTTTTTTAAAAAATCAAGAAAAAGATTAAAATTAATAAAATCATTAAAAAATTAAATAATTGAAAATACAAAAAAAAATTGAAATTAAAATTAACTAACATTTAAAATTAATAAAAAAATATTGGAAATTAATAAAAAGTATAAAGAGGCTAATAAATAAAATTCATTTAAATTTTAAAAAATTAAAACAAAAATTAGTTAAAATTAAGAATTAATTAAAATTAAAAATTAAAAACTATAATTAATAAAAATTAGAAATTAAAATTAATTAAAAATAAAAAAAATTGAAATTAATAAAAATTATAGATTAAAAAATAATAGAATATTACAAATTACTAAAAATTAAAAAATTCACAAGAATAAAAAATTATCAAAAACTAAACTTAAAATAAATAGAAAGTAAAAATTAATAAAATATTAAAATTAAAAAATTCAACCAAAAAATAATAATAATTTAAAAATTAATAACAATTAAAATCAATAAATGAAAAAAAATCAAATAAAAATAAAAATGAAAAACTGAAAAAAAATCAAATAAAAAATAAAATTAAAAATAAGGAATTAATTAAAATTAAAAGCAATTGAAAATAATAAAAATTACATTTGCTAATAAAATTCATAAAATAAAATTATTAAATTTATTAAAAAATAATAAAATAGAAATAAGGAATTAATTAAAATAAAAAAATGTTACAAATGAATAAATTTTGAGAAAATAATTAGAATTCATAAAAAATAAAAAATAAAAAATTCAAATGATCCTCCCCCAATCATCATGATTGTCATCGTCATCATCATCTCCATCAAATTGTCATCATCAACATCATCATTCTCATCCCCATCAATTTTTTAAACATTATTTTCATCTTCCTCATTGTTGTCTTCGTAATCATTTTCATCATCATTATTTTCACCACCACTGTTGATCATTGTCATCGTCGTTATCATCACCACCATCGTTGATCATTGTTGTCGTCATAATCATCACCACCATTGTCGATCATTGTCATCATCATTAGATCATCACCACTATCATTGATCATTGTCATCGTCATTATCATCACCACCATCGTTGATCAATTTTGTCGTCATTATCATCACCACCATCATTGATCATTGTCATACTCAACACCATTATCATTATCATCATTCGACCATTGTTATTGTCATTATTCACCACAGTCGATCATTTTCGATTCACCACCATTGTTGTATCTTCATATCATTGTCATCATTATCATCACCATCATCATATCATTGTCATCATGAACATCATCATTCTCATCCCCATCAATGTTTTGATCATAATTGTTCATCTCCAACATCATCATCAACGTCATCATCATTGTCTTTCTAATCATTGTCATCATCATCATTTTTTTTCATCAGTTATAATACATTACACTTAACATTACACCATGATCACCACCATTGTTGATCATCATTGTCATCATTATCATCACCAACATCATTGATCATTTTCATTATCATTATCATCATCATTATTGTCTTCGTAATCATCAATCATCGTCATTTTCTTAAAATCATCATCATCATTCTCATCTCCATTAAGTTTTTTACCATTATTTTCGTCATCGTCATCATCATTGTTGTCTTCGTAATCATTATCATCATCATTATCATCACCACCATCAACGATCATTTTCGTCGTCATCATCATCACCACCATCGTCAATATTTTTCGTTATCATCATCATATGATCTCACAACTAATAACGATGCACTGATGAGTTTGTGAGACACCATGAAATGTAAAAGTCCTCATATTGCATCAAATAAATTAAATTTATACAAACGTTAATTATAAATATGTAGAAATAAATACGAAATTACAAAATCAAAATGTATAGTTACAAGTTCTCTAATTTCACATGTGTTTATTTTTCTTCCATACAAAAGCTCATCGCATATGATCTCACAACTAATAACAATGCACTGATGAGTTTGTGAGACATGGTATGAAATGTAAAAGTCGTCATATTGCATCAAATAAATTAAATTTATACAAATGTTAGCTATAAATATGTAGAAATAAATACGAAATTACAAAATCAAAATGTATATCACATGTAATTAATAAACCTCGGTGTATTTTAAATGATTCACATTTAGAAAAATTGATCACCATATATCGCTGAACAAAATTATAGAAAACACACAACTATCAACATATTAGAAAAGACACATATTTAAGTATTCAAGGACGAGCGATCAATGTCGTTCCTGATGATGTTTGTTCACATTTCAACAGACGATCTTCCTCCTTCTTCCTAATAGAAACGTATGCACCGTCCTTCATCTTAGAATAACGCTCATAAGAAAAAGGAGGACATATGCGTAATCCATCAAGAGACTTCACTCTTGATATCGCCGTGAATGTTAGCCCCTGTCGCTCCCTACTGCCTATGTCGATCGTTGCTCTATTGAGAGTGAGTCCCTGTGACTTGTGAATTGTAAGAGCCCATGACATCTTCAAAGGCACTTGTCTGCGATGTCCCCTCAATACTGGAGGCACTGGTACATATTTCGGGTGACTTAAATCCCATGGGATGCCGATGTAATTCTGAAACTCCACAACAACAAATATCAGCAGATCTGGAGGCTTCGTCCCAGGGTAATACACTATGTTCTTCACTTGTCCAAGAGATCCGTTAACTAAACCTGCCTCCACCCACAAATTGCACACCAACATAACATGTTGACCATTACAAAGCAACACCTCACTCTCCAACTGGTCATCGTCACTTTCTCCATATGTCACTCTTCTCACATGGGTTGCAACAACTCTTGCCACAGGGACATTCAATTTCTTGAGCATGATCCTATTATGAAATGTCACTTGTACATTCGTCGAAAACAAATGACTGGAAGAGTCAAACATCGAGATTTCCTCTGCACCAAAGCACGAATCCATTCTGGACATCAACAACTCCCAATCTTCGATCATGGGATTCGCATTTCTCAAATTACACAGCAAGTTTCGAAACTTCACCTGATCCACACTGTCCCCTTCTTGACGAAAAATCGTGTCGAGAGTCACGACATGAGAAAAAGATCTCCATAACTTTCTTCCCTCTGTGTTTCCTGCATACATTGGTATGTCCTTTACAGGGGGGAGTTGGGCAAGATCCCCGACGAAAATTACAGACCTACCTCCAAATATGACATTCTCATGCGAAGGGAATGCTTCTCGCAAGCGAATATCAATTTTTTTCAACAATTTTGGACCCACAAAACTCATCTCATCAATAAGAATGTATCTATAATGTCTCATCTGCTCTTGAAATACAGCCAGTGTCTGTCTAGCCAAACATCTCATGTCACGCAACGAAATTTTCAGCGACGAATGCACCGTTGTAGCACGGATGTTGAAAGCAGAAACTCCTGTCGGTGCCAAAAGAAGAAGAGGATTCTTACCTGTCACGACACTGTTTGCCAAGACATTCTTAATGCAATTAATCAAAAAAGATTTCCCCGTCCCGGCAGTACCTTGTATTATCATTCTGAGCGGAGCTTCCTCGGGGCCCTTTCTAGAATGTTTGACTATAGTTTCCAGAGCAATACGTTGTTTTCTTGACAACATTTCCACACCCGATACCGAATTGTCTGAAGAATCCACCACATTTTGCATGGATTTGTTCGTTTCTATAAAACATGCTGACGCATCCTGTACGTCCTCGTCCTCCTCTGTATCCCAAACATGGTTCAAATCAAAATCCCGTCTTCCAAGCATATGAAGATCACTCAAATGCACCTGATTGGGAGGAACAATGCCAGAAAACAACTCCCACTCATCCATTCCATCCACACCCACAAAAATTTGCATCTCATCATCGTCAGTTTCATCTATGTCTTCTTCCTCCATTGCATCCTTCCGGTCAACATGCCATGCACGATACGTATTCTTAATTCTCTCCCAATTTTCTAAAATTTCATCTCTAGTACGACCTATATCCCTGTGTATATCACGAAATGGCTTATACAACAACAATTCACTCCAACAAAAGTTCTCGCGATCCTCTGATCCACTTTCAGGAACAGAGAAATACCATGGCCACACGCGTATGATAGCAGGTGTATCCCTCGACTTCCATTTATCTTTCTTTCTCTTCGCATTAAATGACCACGATCTCGCAACATCAATCAACGAGATGGATTCCAATTGTACCGGTCGATCTTTATATGCATCAATGAAACACGATCCACTTTCATTCTCATCAGATGTCGTAATCACCTTGCGGAAAACCTTCCTACCAACATTCAGAGTCATAAAGGCACGACTGCACTGAACCAACGACAACTTCAATAGCATGTGACATGTCTCTTGCGCCCCAATATCATGTTCCACAATTGTTTCTGTCAAAATCCTCCGATATATACATAGTGCAGACTCTTCCCCCTCCACATCATCTGATATCCTCGTCAACATATCATGAAAGCTCTCTGACCTCTTCTCTGCCTTCGAAGCATATTTTGCTATATACTTTAACACCGCATGTGTCTAGAAACAACAGGCTGGCAATCTATATTACCGCGCCATATGGCCAACATGTCTGAGTTGTGAAGGTTCAATCTCACATCATTGCGAGAAGGTTCAAATCTCTTTCGACCATCTGCATCAACAAACAAATCTGAATCATCCCGGAGGTCCCACGGAACATTATAACGACAAACCATGGACGATCCCTTCTTTCTCAAACAAGACATCTCGCTACATTTAGTGTGCCTTTGCACATGGTTGACAAGTTCTTCATAGTCATAAAGTGGGTCACGCTCTAATATCCGCGAAGGCTTCATCGAGCAAGGATCTTCATCTCTGGACCGACCGAGCATGACATTTATTTGATGGCTGTCACGGGGATTCCACGAAGTGACGTATCTATCAAAAAATGATCTTGCAGCCATTACCTGATTCTCATCTTCCCAATCCAATGTTTCCATGCATGGGCTACCAGGAACCCACATGAATCCATGGACATGTGCAGATCCTCGATGTTGCCACTCAAACCTACAAATACCATGCCAAAAAAAATGCAGCTTACAAAACCATTCGTTCACAATATTGAAAATGGATCAGATCACTGCAAAAATTTAAATAAATTTCAATCAAACAGACAACTACAAACCTGTACCAATAATCCTTTGCACCAATTAGTTTTTGTATCACCTCTTCACGAAATATCTCAAATCTTTTGTGCATGTAAGTCGCGACGATATGAGGATAATCTATCACATTCTCAATCCGCCACCTATACACCCTCGAAGAATTTGAAGGAGGTTCCCCCGGCATCAACTGGTGCAAATCAAACCACTTTGTGTCTGCTGCAGTAAGCGTAAAAAAAAGAGTTGGGCTACCCAACTGAACAATCATATCCGTCAGCTCACTACGACATGAGTACCAGTAAGACCTAGTCCCACGAAGTTTTGTTCCAAAACACATCACCTGTTCTGCCAACTTATCATCAGTCGCATTATTAATGTGACGACGCAAGTCTTCAATAGTCATGGGAACATTGTCCTCCAAATTTCTCTTGAAAAAAACAGAAGCTGTGGCCTGACTGCGGTGCCGCATTTGTCTATTATATGCACAATATCTAAATCTCAGGTGCCTTCCAAACCTATTGTCATGATACCTTATCAAATGCTTCACATAATCATGAAACTGTACTGTTCTAATCCTCGGCTGCAACCATTCAGCATCTCCCATTGGAAAGAGGGTCGGAAATGCCATGGACAACATGCCCTCCGTGTTGTATTCATTTATTGGCGAAGACCCAATCGGTGGCCAATCAACAACATCGACCGACCTCAAATCCATATTTTCAATAAACAATCTGACTTCCTCCATCTCCCTTCATGGATTAGGAAGCCTTAAAGCAAACGACGATGGATGATTATGTACATGTTCTTCTTCGACACTCACTATATCCATTGTTCCTTCTCTCCTTACGTACTCATCTTGTATCTCAGATTCCACCCGACGAATTCTTTCTGATACATCTCCCTCTACTTCCGGAAGATCTTCTAATGCTGCGTAGTCTATCTCCACGTCTTTGTAATACCTATCGTTACGAATTTTATAACGCAAAGCATTCAATACACGCGAACGACTAACAATACATTCATACTCCCTATGTCCAGCATTCTGTCTTTTCACAATAAGAATATCCACATCCTCTATTCGACGAGGAAGCAGTCTAGCAATAGAAGATACGTCTTGGGGAAAGCAAATAGTGTGTCCACTATATTTGTACTGGCCACCACGTGCATGAGTTACATGCAATATGGGATTCACCCGCGCTATCAACATTTCTTCCACCTGCGTCAGTACACGCAACACTTCTGGTTGATCCCCGGGATCCATATTGTTCCACTTTGAATATCGATGACCACCTCGTTCACACTTGCATCTCTTGCAAATAGGTCCTTCCACTGAAAGTGTCACAACTATACCAGGATATGACTCTTTGCATATACCACACATCTGAATAACTTCCAGCGCATCAATCCTTTTCAAAAATTCACGACAAGACTCGAGCATCCTATTCAATTGTACACCATAACGCGATGAGTAAAACTGTGTGTAACTCTGATTCGGGCAATTATTCACACCACTTATCGTAGGTATGTTTCGATGTCGAATGTCCTGTTCTGACTCAATATCACGCTCACCATCCCTGGGATAGTGGATGTTGTTGTTCCCTACTGAATCTGTTGCATGAAACTCCATATTCTCCCTGTTCACAGACCTCCTGCCCTCACCGTCCACATTTGCAAAAGAATCCATATAATTCATTTTCTCGGGTAAATTCTGATCGCAAGAATTCATGTTATTCTCCAAATGCTCACGTACATCACTTTGGATCCCAACACGCAATTCACATGAACCTGATGCTCTCGGACATGTTCTATGCATTCCATTTCGCATAAGACTTCTGGATAAGACATCTCCTTGACAACCTACACACAAATATACCGAGTCATAAAGACCTAACAAACGAAAAATGCACCATCTCTGACGTCGCATCTTATTTTAATGCATAAATTTTTAAAAATATATCACAAAGAAAATTTCACCTGCACTTCGATTCACGACTGAGTTGTTTTTTTGCTGCTGCAACATTTCATCCAACATCGGATGAGGAATATCAGATATTCCAATAGAAATATCCTGCAATGAACCTCTCCCATAGCTACTTCCACTCGTTGCTACGTTTATGTATAAGAATAGCAATTCGTGAGACATTTTTAGAAAATTTTGAAAATTCACATATACATAACATTCAAAGACATTTTGGTTAACAAAAATCTGACCAACTCCAATAGATCATAAATTCAAAACTATTGCAGGGAATCTATAAATTGGAGAATAAAAATGCACCATCCCTGACATCACAACTTATTTTGATGCATACATTTAAAAAGTATCTCACAAAGAAAATTTCACATGCAGTTCGGTTCACGATCAAATTTTTGTGTTGCTGCCATGAGATTTCATTCAACATCGGATCAGGAATATCAGATATTCCAACAAAAATATCTTGCAACGACCCTCTACCATATCTACTCCCGCTCATTCCTATATCTATGTATAGCAATTTCACCTTGTGATATATTTTATAAAATTTCAAAAAAATTAGATATACATAACATGTAAAGAGATATTGGTTAATAAGAATCCAACCAACTGCAACAAATCATATTTTTAAAAACTTTGACAAGGAATCTATCAACTGGAGAATAGAAACACACCATCTCTGACTTCTCATATTATTTTAATGCATAATTTTTTAAAAATATATCACAAATAAAATTTCACCTGCACATCTATTCACAACTAAGTTGTTGTGTTGCTGATGTGACATTTCATTTAACATCGGATGAGGAATATCAGATATTCCAATAGAAATATCCTGTAATGACCCTCTCCCGTAGCTACAACTTCCACTATGCCCCACATTTATGGGGTGCGCATTTGTCTCAACTACAGCAGGCACAATTCTCGCATTCAAAGAGTAATCTCTATCTTTGTCTCTGACACTTCCTATCTGACCATCTCGATCTTCAAGTCGTACATTGACAGCTGGTATGACTCTTAATCTATCGTACGGCGGGGAAATTTTTTCACAAGATTGTACACCTAACCTCGGTATGACGTGTAACTCTGTTCCAACATCTGAAGAGTGTAGAAGGTCTGTACCGACACCTTCAATCGAAAAATGTGTACAAAGCCGACCATGTATCTCCTTCATTTTATCTTGCTCTTGAACCTGCGACTTAAGGAAACGACGGCGATCATTGTCCCTCTGACATTTTCCAGGAGACTTTCGTTTCTTACCGCTACAAACAGCGGAATGTTCCTTCATTACCTACAACAAAAGGACGCATTAAACAACATTCTTTACACATATATGAAATATTTAGTTCTTAAAAATACAGGAACAAAGACATCAAATAATACATTACACTTAACATTACACCATGAACACCAACCGTGTCATCACGTGATAACAATACACGCATCTCTTCTCCAACATAATCATTTCGGAGATATTCATTCGATGTTTCTATCCTCTCTAAAGAGGAGTTAACATTCACATTATCTAAACACACCTCCTCTGTCGCATCTATTTCTCTCCTGATCCTTGAAGATGGAAAAACATCTACATTAACTTGTTGGCCTGACAAATACATATAACCTTGACCTCCCATCCCTTTCATTCTCTGTTGTTGTCGAATTTGTGACCTTCGAAAATGACGACGCTCAGCGTCCCGTCGAGAATTTCCAGGTGAATCTATTTCCTCGCATGTGTGCATGGTGGCATTCTCACTCAATGACTGCAAAACAAAAAAATTGCAACAAACAATCATCATCACACATGCAAGACATATTTTTTTCATTAAACAAGTAACAAAGACATTAAATAATAAAAAATGCAACATTACAAGATCAGTAATGGTTTCTGCATTTCGCAACAATGAATTCCTTTCTGAGCGCGAATCCCCTACAGGATTAATCACAACATTCGATCTTCTCATTATGTCAGACATCGGAAGAGTCTTTCGCGCAACGTTACTCTCACCCGACCATTCATAACCCGTAGGAAGTATCGCATCCATAAGTCTTTCATCGTAGAATTGTGGCCCACGAAATTGGCATCGATTAACATCACTCGATGATTCTATCATCACATTATTTTTCTTTCTCGTACGCGCATGTTTTCGTTCCTCCATCATCTACAATAAAATTAAAAATTTAACGTACAAAATTTCGAAAACATAATTATTATTAATTGAATAATGCACTATGCAAAACATGGATGATAAAATCTTCAACAATTAAACCAGTAATACACGTACATCAAAACGTAAAAATTACAAGACAACACATTTAATTATGTAAAATCTTCCACACAAACATGAGATACATGTAAAGTTTTTCAACCAAGGGAAGAAAAAAATATTAGTCAATACTCAAATTACGTAGGCGAGAAATATTTTCACAACCAGGAATCAATGGCATGAAACTCACACCAAGAACTACATCTCTACAATCCTCTCTTGTCGGGAAATAACATCCATAACGTTCTGATGTGCACAATTTCCTAAAAGCTGGAATGCAATTTTTTCTATCCAAATCATAGAACATGTATGGGATTTGTGCATATTTACACATAAGGACGATGGATCCAACCGAACGAACATCCATGTACCCTGGACATTTTTCGTTTATATCTCGAGAAAAATCCATCAAATACTTCCACACAAATCTAAATCCATCTTCAAACACATTCTCATTGTCATGTTCGAAACCCATCTCTTGTTCTTCACCTGAAATTGCTTCTACATCTCGAAGCAACCACACACAAACTTCACCCATACTCACGATGCAGAACAAATTATTCTCATGCACAGCCAGACACAATGACACAACGTCACTAAAAGGAATACAACAAAAGTTTAACTTCCGATGTACAACATCCAATGAGAAAATGGTGTACTCGATTTTAGAGAAACAATTCAGCTTTTCCTTCACCCAATACATCCTCCCACCACAACATGAGGCACCAATAGGAGGAGTCACTTTAGGAACGATGGTATGTGTCGGCACTGACAACAGACTCCAACAACGAGACCTGCTACAATAGATCTCGTACGCAAAATCTGAAGACGGAAAACATCGTAATGCAACAAATACGTACTCGTCATCATCAATATCTTCAAACAAAGAAACACATCCATCAATTCCTACGTCAATACTCCCGATTCGCATAACTCCACCCGTGAATGGGTTTGCAAGAATATACTGTCGAGCTCCAAACTCATAAATCGGAAAGGATAACAAAACAAGAGATCCAATCGTCATATGTATCCTTGATCTCTTTTCAAAAGGGGCCCCACTTATGTACAAGCGTGAAAATCTTCCATCGTCGTCCAAGTACAAAGGGCCATAGAACCCCGTAACATCCCTCCATTCATGCACCAAAAATCCAAAGCACCAGATAGTCGGATCTTCCACAATATAATACAGGTTCGATGAATCTAATATAAAGTTCCACAACTTACAAACAATCCTCATACGCATCAATTCTCTAAAAGATAAATTGGAAAATATTTTCTTCATGACATCGATTGGCAATGTGGCACGAGTTCCTGATTCCATTTCAAATAGTGCTCCTGTTATCAAATAAGCAAGTTCAGAACATCTCGTACAAAAGTGATACACAACACCACTCAAATTCATTAAAATCAAAACTGTAACATCTCAAAAAAGAATATACGTTTCTTCATATAGCAATATGAATCATGTTCGAAGTCAAAACAACAAAAAAATCACTATTACAAAATTACGTAGACAAGTGTTTAAATTCCATGCATACAGTTCAAGAAAAATAAAACATTGGAATTGGAATCCAATATTTTATCATGTGTGTAATTTAATACCAACATAAGGATAACAAAATACGATAAAATTAATAACTCATAAACATTAATAAACAAACACGCCTCACAAAAGTCTCCATAAACACCAGCGTTCAGGGAACACCAATGTCTGAAATCAGGTCAACACTGTCAGGACCAGGCATCAGTGCCATGAAATTTCCACCAATAATTTCTTCAGAGATATCATCAAACGTAGGAAAATATACTGCACACGAATCAAAACCTGATGAAGTGCATTGTACACACTCTCCCTTGTTCATATCATAATACAAAATAGAAGGCCCATGCTTTTTATACAACATAACAATATGTCCCATGCTCACTTCCGGCGTGTACCCATTGCAAACTTTGTTGATGTCAACTGTTGCATCTAATATATGCTCCCACAATATCTCCCACTGACACACAACAGAATCATATGTTTCTTTCAACAACCAGACACTCAATGATGAGTCATCAAGAATACATTTTACATGATTCTCATGTAACACCAAACACATACCACGTACACCAGCAAACGGAGGCACAGACACACACCATTTATTACAAAACACATCAAATGCAAACAAATTATAAACGAAGGTATCGTGATCATCAAATTCTGCATGCAACCAATATATTTTCCATCCGTTACAAACTGCATTGCGAGGCACAGGAACATCTACAGGGGCTTTTGTTACACACCAACTGTTATTGAAACTACTTTTCATGTAACACGCACCACCAGACACCTCATCACAATTTTTAAGTGCAACCCATCCGTAGTTTCGAGCCAAAGCATCTCCACACAACACAAACCAACCACGTATCCCAAGTTCTATCGTTCCCAGCTTTTTTCCCTCAGACGTAAAAGGATTAAGGATGAATTCATCCAATAAATTCGTACCAAATTTCTCAGCTTCCAAAAGCAGGAATGGGCCCATTGAATAGATTATTTCCTTTCTGTATGGGCTTCTGATGATCCGGGAACACAAGTGAGTTACTCTACCTCGATCATTCAAAAATAAAACATTTATACGGTCCAAGAAGGAGTGCCACTTTTCAACCAAGAAGAAACCAAATGTTCCACGAATAAGACAACATTTTTTAAATAATGCACTTGATGGAGAAAGCATCTCATTCCATTCTTTACACACAAGGTGAAGACGAACCAACACAACAAAAGGAAGTCGTGGAAAAATGTGCTTAAAAGCTATTTTTGAAGGGAATCGCGGTGACATTGAACGATCCATAAACACCAATACAAAAAAACCTACAAAATCAAACACACCCACATCAATATTCACATCAAACATACACTAAAATTCCATAACTACATAAAATCCATCATGCAGAACATTAATAGCTATAGAGCAGTGCAAAATTTAAACACATTTACAAACCAACTTCAAAAAATCCAAGAAGATTCATCATGCAAATGCACAAACAAGACTCAAAAAAGTTATATATAAACATATATCAATAAATGACAACATGCACCATAACATAAAACACAAACTACTTCAAATCAACCAAAATGTCACCGCCTCAAAAACAACTATTTACATCTGTAAAAAAAGACTCATTCTATCATGTTTCCCAAAAATCTCGGTATCTCCTCGGGATTATCACCACTTTCAAGCAACCCTGAAACGGCCAAACCATTAAAGTCTTCATTCGAATGACTAAAAAAAGCATCATAAAATCCGCATCCAAAAAGTATATCCATGTATAAACCTGTAGGGCCATAATAGCAGACTAAGGTGCTCAGCTCACAATAAAGTATGGGCACAGGTGCATATTTACATATCAACATGAACCCATCACACCAGGAAACACACTTATACCCAGGAAATCGATGCCACAACATGCCACTTTCGATCTCCATGTACTCCCAATCCGTATCAGACCAAAAAACACTGGCCTCTCCAATATCTGGATCATAACGACTCATATCGTTATTCAATTTCCACAACTGCATGCGGCTCACATAATTGACAACACACGAAACTTGATCCTCATAAACAACAAGGCACATGGAATCAACAGAATTTGGAGCTGGAGAATGGCCAATCTTCCATGTCTCATGAACAACATCGAGACATACAATGAAATAAGTCAGAACCTCACCGCCATATAAAACATCACCACTTTGTTCAAGATCCAAACTCAGCCAATACATTTTTCCATCGACAACAACAACATGTTTTGGAGCTTGAAGACGTGCCGGAATTACAATCAGACTCCAAACTTGACGAAGGTTACTACACATATAGAAAGATCTATCAAAAGTTTGAATCTCACTCACACCTGTAGCATGTGGATCATATCGGATGGCAATCCAATCATACCTGTACCCTGTCAAACCCTGACATATCCTAAACCATCCATTCCTCTTACCGATACGAATGTCACCCATTTTCACAAATATCCCAGTAAAAGGATTTATAATCACATATGAACGTATGCTTCGATTCGCAGTTGTTGAAGATACACAAACCATCGATCCAATAGCACATTCAAATCTAATGTCATTCATCCCACTCAAACTGACACGTAAATATATAGCTTCACCTTCACGTGTGAAATACAAAGGGTTCAACACATTTGCCAATGTCAAGGGTCGATATAACAAAAATCCTACGCAACGATTGACGATGGTTCCACAGGTAGCCAAAAAATCTGAGTTGCTTAACATTGCATTCATTCTTGTGCACAATAAATGAAATCTAACAAGATTCCGAAGCGGCAACTTAGAAATAATGTAATCAAAAATCTCCGTGGGAAGATGCTTCCAAATAGTTTGATCCATTATGCCCTACTAATCTATAGACAAAATTGAACGAAGGTATTAATGACCACACAAAATCCAACACAATATAATCCAAAGCAAAGAGTATTATAAAAAAATGTACAATAATATGGAAAACAATTTATTCTACAAGAATAATATGAATACACAGAAATATAATTAAATCCATCACAACAACAAATCATAAAATTTCATCGTGAATTACATCTTCTAAACATGTTTTATACGAATGCATAACATTAGATCTTCAAATCAAGTTAATTGACATTACATAAATAAAACCAAACAACAAATCATCACATCTACAAAAAAAAGTGAACAGTAATCAATTTCGTGTTAAAAGAACAAGTCTTCATTGACATCATTGTTTAAATCATTATTATTCTGGCAAGTTGTAAAAATTGGACAATGTTCCTCTCATAAATAATACAATTTAAAACACAAAAGAATCAAATGATGAAATCTCAATTGTGTATTCAAAAATAAACAATATCCATGTTCTTCAACAAAAGAAACTCACGCCACCTGTAAAAAAATTATCAAATGCACATTTCCACATTAATCATAGCTTGAAAAAATAAAATATAGAAATGTAAATTAAATAAAATCTCGTCCACTCATGAAAATTATAAACAATACAGTCCAACCATATTTCGTGATATGTATAGAAAAACATTATGCCAAACATACACAAAATACGATGTCACGGTTTTTTCATAGAAATGTCAAACATTTACGTTTGACATTTCTTATAGAAAAACCGTATCATCACAAAAATCATATGCTCAACATATATTGGGGAATCCCTCGTTACATTGCTTTAAAAACCTTCTTCAAAAACACGGGCTAACGTCCAAATTTGGACGTGCTAGGAGAGCATAACAGGAAATATCCATTTGCAAATCCTAGCTCCCGGTATCGAAAAAGGCACTTGCAATGCTAGATTCCGAGTTGGATAAATATCCACAAATGATCCCCAATGGAAATGATGTAAAAATATATATACACATACAATTATTTCTCATAAACATCACACTTAATTTTTCTATCAAATATATATTCGTCAATGTGTTCAAATTATAAATTACAAATATTCGATTTCACAGATAGAAAGAATATGAATTTTGATTTCACAGAACAGAGAGAATATGAAATTCAATGTATAATATAAAAATATCATAATCAAATTATTGAATCCCTAAGAATAAATGATGAAAATACCTGGATTGCGTGTGTATATCCAACAACGAACTGCCCGCTAACTCCAAAAAAGATTTCTACATTTTCAATAGAAAATATATGTATAATATAAAAATATCACAATCAAAATTTCCAATAAAAATACTATTAAAAAGACTACATTTTCAAAAATTGATACTATGTGAAATGCTCAATAATAATATTGTTTTTAATAAATATTTCAACATGCACATATATGTAATGCTTAAATAAATACATCCAAATTTATTAAAAAACTGTTTTTGACACTATACTACTATTGGCATGTAAAATTTAAAAAAGAAAAACACATTCAATTGAAAGCAATGTAAAAGACTCTTAAATAAGAAGAAGATATGAAAAATTACTTTTAATGAAGGCATACTTGATCGCTAAGATACTCTGTGTCTGACAATAGATATACATCAACATCTTTTATTGGTCATAGCTTGTCTTATGTATCTTGTTAAGCAATATACAGTTGTCCAAAATCTACTCTGCCTTACGAAGAGGAAAACCACTCAAATGCAAGGTAACGAAAAATTAACATGCAAAGATAGTTCTGAGAGGAGTTTAAATGACATTGAATTGACTGACACTACTGGTGTCATGGGCTTGTAATAGTTCCTTATGGGTGTTTTTGCAAATCCCTCATCCTCTGTTCTTGTGCATTATTGAAACATTATAAGCAAAACAATAAATGTACTTATTAAATTCCTTTGTGCTCGTTTTTTTTCCAAAATTTAGATCAAGGCAATTGCCCATTGACTAAAAAGAATTCTAAACCTGAAATTCACAATCCAAAACATAACTGAACATGAAAAATACAATCCAAATATCACAAACAAGTCATACAGAATGAATTGACCATAAACTCCTGTAATTCCTTGACATCGAGATGGTTTAATTTTCATTCGATTTGAAAAAACAAACTCAAAGCATCTTAGTTTGTACCATGTGTGCTATGAAATTTACTTGTTCAGTCCTAACTGAACTATTCTAGACCCTGGGAGCAAGAAGCGACCTCCTATCATAGGAATAGTACAAACTTGGAAACTGGTAATCACTACAAGTCAGCACAATAACCTATAAATTATCTGGATCCAAGAGCTGTGCTATAGATCAACCAAAAACACATATGTGATTTTTTAATTTTATTAGTGTTCCAAGTTCAACTTACACATTCTGAAACCGTGTAAAAAATGTTAAGTGCAGCTGTATTTTAGTTCATCTATTGACATTAGAATTTTATTTATAATTGATGGAAATTGGTATTATTTTACTTAATACCTTTTTACCAAAATGGCAGGGAAATGGAGATGAGGCATTGACAAGAGAGGAGGAAATTTTAATAAAGTGTGCAACTGGTATTAAATACATTATTTTAAAAATTCTTTAAAAAATGTTCAAATGCACATTAAAAAGAGATTCCAACGCAATAAGAAATGCAAAAACCATTAAAAAAAGAGATTCCAACCTGAAAAATTGATCCTATGATGCTTTTAGATAATGGAGCTCTGGATTCCTTCACAAAATGTGTGCTGCTGAGTTGGAATCCAAGACTATATGCATTCAATAAAATTAGAGACAACTTACAAAATCAGGAAGAACAATGTGAAGCAGGATGGAAAAAATCCATTAAACAAAATCCATTAAACACTTAATTTTCAAGTATCTTAAAAAGCCATTAAACTCAGTGAATTTTAACGTTGTTGGCCACCTGATTTGTTACTTTTATAATCGCACGATCTCCTTCCCTAGCAACTATTGTTTAGGCCCTGCAAAATGCCCGTTCACAGTGATGAGGCTCCATTTGGTATGGCAAAGATGAGTTACATTCTTTAGTTGAATCTGTAAATCAGGAAGAAAAAGATTTTAATACATTTCTACATCCTAATGATGAATCACTTCATGTAATATGAAACTTTAATAAAATGTAAAGCGGTTTTATCCCCATAAAAAAACACCTTTTAAAAATCTTCCACGAATCTGGAAACACAACAGCGATAATGCAAGGAAATCTATGGAAAGAGGGATGCCCCACATCGAATTCGTAGTGTCTTGTTATCCCTAAATGTGTCCCCGATGAGAAAGGATTCAGCGGAAGATCCACAGTTTTGAAAAGATGAGCTTAAAATAGAGGAAAGTAGTATGGCATGATGAAACCAAGCCAAAATAGAGTTTCTTGCACAAAGTAAATACTTTGCGATTGTCAAAATAAAATAGATCTAAGTGTATTTAGAAAACAACAAACTAATGCACAACTATTTTATCCTAAAAACAATTGGAATACTAATTAGATGCTCCAAATAAAGAATCATCATGGCTATTTACCAATTTGAAAGCTCCAAGGTAAAAGAAAATAAGCAAAAAAGGAAAACCTGACTCGAAGCAATGTATTTTTCAAGCTTAAACCAAAGTTTATGTAGGAAAGCAAAAATTACCAGTAAAATAAGATCTTTAGAGTCTCTTCAATGATAGAACGACTCAAGAAAAAGCATAGTGGCTCGAACCAGGGTCTCCAAAACCAAGCACAATGAATAATACAGAGCTTAAACACTTGAACCATAGCTTAAAAGTGACACCTACGGCAAGTCAAAAAATGATTTCCATCTTAAACAACACTCATTGCCTCATCATGCATGGTGGCCATTTCACAAAAGATGGAGGCTCGGAACAATAAAATCCAATGAACAACCATGATACAAAGCTTCAAATATTTATTCGTGGAGGCGATTCCAAGTTTCTCCCTCAACACAAACACTGCAAGTCGATCCCTACTATAACTACTTGATATCCTGCAATTCGAAGAGAGAAGGCAAGGCTAACCAACTTGAGAAACTCGTCGATCTTTCAGGGAGAGAGGGGAAATCTGTAGTTAAATGGAGAAACAGTTGAACCGTTTTCCATTAATATTTGGATCTATTTATCTCTGTTCCGACTTCAAACTATTTGTTAATAAGAAATGTTTATTTTTATTTTTTATCATTAGTATTAATTATTAATGAATAATCTAACCAGCTGTCAATTATCAAAGACTCCAGTTGTCAATAGTTGTGTGGAAATGGGCTACAGGACAGGTGTCGAAATTCATTGAGTGAAGTTATATGTTAGACCTATTGGCCTAATGAAAATTACCGGTTGCTACTCGGAAATGTATACACTAGCAATTTGACGTGGTAGTGTGATGTGAATGTCTAAAAGGGATGTTGTTTAGGAATTTTGTCAAAATTGGAAGGTGATTAAGAAGAGAAGTTATGTTAGTTAATGTAATTATATAATAACATGTATTTTTTTTTATAGAAGAAAGAGTGATAGAGTAATAAATTATAACATTCTTGATTTTAATAGGAATAGAAGAGATATCATATTTAATTGTGTCGTTTTCTATGTCAAGAGGAGAAGTGAAAGCATATCGAATTATATCATTTCCTATATTATGATGAGAAGGAGAGAGATCCAAAGCATTGTTATTCACTACATGACAAAGGATGATGTATCCACAATTTTGTTGTAGATAATTTTGTGGACTCGAACCACAAATCTTTTATGGAAGCATTGTATTGCAGAAAATATGTGGTAATTACCACAAATATAACAATAATGAAATGTATGATAATATCATAATTTAAAAGGTAGTGCATTACCACAATTCTAGAATATGTATTTTTTATTTTCTTAGATTGACAAACTATTACAATTTATATACGTAAAGTGTATTTTTCTTTTCTTAATTTAATATTTATTTTTTGATTCACCTTGATAAGAACTAAGAGATGTTTTATAAAATTAAATTAATAAAATAATGTGTCGAATCTATTTTATAAATTAATAATAAATAGATTTATTTTTCTATTGAAAACAATGTGAAATATTGTTTTTCCTCATAATTTGGAGAGATAGGGGATTTATTCTAGTTATAGATTAGCTTTTATTATATGCATATGTTTAATATCTTTTAAATATAATAGAACTTAGTTATTATACTCAATTAACAAATTTCGGTTATTGAATGACCGTAATTAACAATACAAAATTAAACAAAATAAATTACAAAATAAGATTTTTTTATTAGATTAGGTAAAAAATTGAGATAAACTTCGAAAGGATGTACAAAGAGAATGCATCATGAGAGAAACAAAATGGAGAAAGAAGAGAGACCTCTACTAGAATTACAAAACAAGATAGATATAAATATAGTTTTTAAATAAAAACACATTAACCAAAAAAGAGGAAAAGGAATGTGAGGGAATCGTGAGGAAAATTTTCTAAAAATTTGTTGATTTTGATGGATTTGTGGATTCATAATATAGATCTAAATCTACGCTCGTAATATTAGAAGTACTCATCGCTTAAATAATCTTTAACTCTAACATCGTTGTTGTTGTTGCTCCCCACCACAGACTCTTACACTCTATTTTTCTTTGTAATAGAAGGATTCATGGAAACTTGGCCTTTTGGGCCTTCTATGATCCTTTTTTTATGGTTCCCTCTTTCTTTTTTATGACCTCTTGGAAAGGCTCTCTGAAACAAGGATGAGGTAGCACTACCACTACCACTAGAATCAGATGAAAAAGGGCACATAATTTCATTTTTTTTTATTTTTGCAACCTTATGTAATGGTTTACACACAACAAATTAGCACACAAATTGAAAATGGTGTGAGAGACTCTTATGGCGATGGAATTGTGGTCATAAGCCATTGTTGGTGTTATAGATCCTACAATAAATCACTAATATCACACTTCGAAATACTTGATGCGTGAACAATAAATTTTTGTGAGCCTTCAAAACATTGACTAAATAATATAAAAATAATAATAGTTTTATTTACTTCTACGATCAATGAAAAAAATATGGATTCAATAAGATCATTCTCCATCAATAAAGTACCAAAAAAATGACTTCAATACAATACCAAACACCTATAGGAACATATCATTTCGTTTAATTTACTTTAGAGTTATACTAAAAAAATAAATATATGCAGTCAATTATGATTAACCTTTCAGATGTCGAGGATAGATTAAGAGGGTAATTTACCTTTCAAATTTCGATGGTTCTTTAAAATAGGCCAAATTTCGGATGACTTCGAGCATTCCAGAAGTAAGGTAAAACCAACATGGTTAAAGCACTCACTTCCAGAACATTTTATGATCATAACCCATTCAGACCCGATCGAGTTATCATTAAGCCCCTCAAGGGTAGACACTCCCCCTGCTAAGGAAGGATTTCTGAACACTTCAGAGAAGGATATCATCTTTGTTGGAGTATGAAGGGAGAAATGAGAATCGAAAATGATTCAGTGCCTTGATTAAAACAAAATAAAAACAAAAAAATTATACAAGAGATAGACGGTTCAAAGGAAGGGAACCATCGACAATGCAGATGCCACGAAGGCAAGGATAACTAACCAAAGCCTAACCAACCCAATTAAACAATGGATTAATTTAAATTTTCTAACATTACCCCCTTAATACATTATTTAATACAAATAATATATTTCCAGATACTTTTCCCCTCTTATTTCAAACACTGTAACAAGTTTTTACACTCTCCTTGTAGCCTACTCGGGGCATGCCATCTTTCTGGATTCATGGTCTTGGTTAAACCTTAGTTTTTCCCAGTAGGAATACCACAAACCTCGAAGTGACATGAGTACATCTCTCTGAGAACACCTTGGTGACTTTCGGTTTCCATGGATTACCATGAACCCCTATGGTTTTCCGACTGCAGGTTCACCACAAACCTGGAGGTGACCGGATGTCTCAACTATACACTTCGATGGTTTCTTATATTTCCACAAATCCTTTACAAAAGAACCAAGCAATACTTTAGTGTTTTTTATCGTCACATTGTTCTTCATTTAGGAGGTACCAAACTGGAAAAAACTCTACATATTTTATTGAAAAACACGCACAACAAACCACACTATGCAAAACAAACCAAATTATAGACAAAAACATAAACACTAACAAAATTTCCACCATATCAGTGATGTGATGCCAGCATAGGTGACTGACGAGAGGATGCAAATCATCCTCCAACCTTCGTGTATCCTCCAGCCTCCAGTAAGTTTCCACTTAGTTAGTAGATATGGATCTAAGGCTTATTATGATTCTCAAATCTCCTATACGCTGCACACAGGTCCATCAAACTTGCCAATTTATTTCATGTACGTATGCAATAAAAATCAAAACCCCCATTGTGGTAATTATAACCGACTCCGAAAAAATCTTTCCATTTGGAAACACATAAGTCAAATATCCTCCATACATGCACTGCGGATCTTGGTTTCCACTTTAAAAGAGGGAGAAAACTTTAAAACAACTTTTAGAATGCAATTTTTTATCCAAAGGAAAGGTTCCATATCATCTTTACCACCAATTTCTCTACCAAGGAATTGATGCCAGAAGAAAAAATATGTTACCAAAGGAAGGATTCCAATGATCGAAGCCAAATAATTCAGGAAAGCAATGTTAATCAGGTTCAAACTATGGGAATTCACACTCAAAAGTAGGTCTTCACCTCCCAGGCTCTGGATGCCTTTCTTTTGACTGCAGCCACTTTTTTCCAGAATAACAAGTTTTTCCGAAATACGTCAGAACAACAGGTATCTCCATGTGGGTGTAAAATACTGTCACAAATGAAAAAACTAAAAAATATTTCTTATATTGGTCACTTTTCTTCCACAAGTCGAAGAGTGCAGCAACAATGTTTTTGGATTTAGTTCCGAATTCAATACTTTTTTCATCAATTTCTCCAAATGCCAGGCTCTGAGCTCCAAACTGGGACGTATGCAATTCCTTTTCAAACACCAATGTTGGGTTGTTAACAGGTTGCTGCCACGCTAAGGATAGACACATCCTCCTCCTTAAAATGCATTACTTTAATTATTCGTACACGTGCTGCTCCAAACATCTTCTCCAAGTTTCCACATAGGAAGAGGATGAGTTCTCTGATCCAAATGAAGGCAGAAATGAGAATAGAAAATTATTCAATGCCTTGATTAAAAAAAAACACAAACAAAGAAATTATACAAGAGAGAGGCGGTTGGAATGAATGGAACCATTGACAATACAAGTTCCGTGACGGTAGGGATAACTGACCAAAGCCTAACCGAACCAATTAAAAAATGGATTAATTTAAATTTACTAATAGGGTAGCACAGGATTCTTCTACCCAAGAGGATATTGTTGAATCTATGATGGATTGTGCACCATTTTCCCTCATTGATGGTCACATTCTTGTTAAGATACTTGAAGTTGTTCTTCGGATCTTCATAGAAGAAGGTAACAAGGATTGGAAAGTAGTGGGCAGGAGAAAGAAAGGACACACCTAACATAAATCCTATTAGAAAAATTCAATACATTGTGGTTGTAAACTGACTTGGTCGGTTATGTTAGGAAGTTCCAAAGTTCTCCTTCTAATCGTCTTCCCTCTCCTTCCAACCGTCCAATCTACACTGTGTATTTATTTACATGTTCATTGAATATTATTTCAAGGCATTGAATCATTTTCTATTATGTATTCTTCCTTCATTTATATTAGAGCCAAGTGACCTGGAGATGTAGACGTGGTAGTGAATGCAACCAAGGGAAAAGGTCGTGGAAGAGACAAAATCATTGTTGCCATGCGTGGAAAACTAAAAACCTGTTCTTAAAAGAGTGGACGTGTTAAAGATTGGCTTCTTTATTTTGTTTTGCAGTGTGCTGGAATATTTTCAGTTTTTGTTTCAACCACCTCCTTTTACCTCCCAGGTGAAATAGGGGTTTCACCCAATAACCTCTAAGTGCACAAAAAAAACACTCAAAATATCCTTATCTCTCCCCATTTCTAAATATACAAAATGTAGCAATATTTTCCTTTTCTTTCCCCATAAGTGGAATACCCTACTCAGACTCCTTCCATAATACCTCACAACTCCCTTTTAGCTCCCCAATGGTCCCATTTTCCTTCTCCCCACACCTTCCTTAAGGTCAAATCTACCCAATCCCATGCAAGAACACATACATTCATTCACATTTCGACATAACTCACAAACAAGAAAATAAAATGCAAGGTATAAACCCTACCTTACCATTGCAAGAACCTACAATCCTCAAGAACAAAACTTCAATATTATTCCAAGCCTAAGAAAATTCCAAAAGTAAGATCCCAAGTTCCAAAAGACGTCCAAGAAAAATCACCAAAATGTGCAAGTGTGTAACAAAACCAAGTAACCCCCAAAACTCCAAAATAATTCAAATTAATAGAAAATGTGGAGAGGATGGTGTGGTGGCTCCATGTAGGATGCCACATCACTACTCCTTCAATCCACCTCACTAATTCAAACACAAGGATCAAGACTCGTCAATGGTTAAGGTGAGGATATGACATTTTCCCTTCAACACACAAGCCACTACTCCATACCTCTAATGACACAATTAAAAGTGTTTGTAAGAAAGTGCAATTAATTACCTCTTTTTCCTTCAAAAACACATAATGAGGCCTAAATTTAACCCCTCACATCATAGGTAAAGTTGGTAGGAACATTTAAGAGGTATGGGACAAGTTTAAATTATCCCACAAGCATCCAAAAGTGGGCTCCGAACCCAAATTCAAGATTTGAAGGATTTGGTTGAGTACAAAACTCAAAATCAAATGAAATCCATGAAAATCAATAAGATAAAAAGGACTATCTACCACATTAAATCCTCCTTTGTCACATCCCAACTTAGCATAATCAACATGATTAATTAACTAAACAAGAAAACATTACTTAAGAAATAATAAAATAAGCATACATTACCATAAATAAATCGCATACACAACTAAATAAATAAAATAAAGGAAATAAAAGAATCATTCAAACCCCTTGGTCACACATGAGGTTACCCCCCCATGGGGACCTCCTAGAAACACAGCAATCCACATGACACAAAGTTCCTGACGTGACCTTGTTGCAAATACCCAATATTCCTCCATTATTAGTCTCCTAGCCCCTTCTTGTTGTCGTGATATAATTTCCTACAACTAATCAAACAATACCCTTTTAGCCTCAAGGCCACATCAAATACATCAAGAAATAAATACACAGACATATCATCGAACAACATCATACACTTAGCTATATCATCATCATCAAAATTAGGAATTTCTATCAATTATTTGCAATCACTAAACATTTCAATTTTTATAAGTAATAAAATCAATAATATCATAAGATCAGTCCAAACATCTACATGTAATCATCATCGTCAAGAATCTCAAAACTTTAGTTTACAATGAAACAGTACTAGATCATCATCTATCAATGTCTTCTAGTAGTCCATACCATCTATAATATGAGTCATAACATACTAAAAATCACAAGTGTTCGTACTTTCTATAAACATGTTAATCAAAATATAATAATAATGTCCATGCCTCTAGTCCACAATAATCAAAATCATAGAAAAATAAGTGTCGGAGAGGAGTGGGCACTACAAATGTCAACCCTCCATTTATCCATCCTCCGACTATATATATTGATGGCACCTCTCATGCACACCACCTTAGAACAATTACATGTATATGCTATCAAAATCTCCAAGTAAGCTATCAATCACTAAGCATTATCATAAGAAAGAATTCTTCATCTCAAGAAGGGGAACTGCTGCCAAATTGAATCCACAAATCTGAAGCATTCAATAATTCCATCCAAGAGCACATTCAAGCTATCAAAGAAGAGGATTGCTACTTGTAGGTAAGTACAGGTATATGATTTTCTCCCTCTTTCTATCATTGCTCGATCGGAGGTAGGTAGATAGTTGTGTTAGCATAGGATTTAAATGAGTTTATTTCCTAGTTTATAAGTTACATACTAACACTAATTATTTTTCTTACATTTTGGCACCCACCATGGGGATTACCCCTAAAAGTATTAATTGGTTTTAGTAGCATTTCATGTTGTAAGCAAGTTGTTAAATTTTGGGAATTTTTCATTGATATTTACACCCTAAAATGTCAAATTTTCGTAACAGTCATTCGTTTTAGCATGTTTGACCTTTCAAATAATGCAAGTATGTACCTAAAATAGAATTTTTGGATATATTACTTTATTCTATAGTGCAGAGATTTACTTCAGTGAATTTATCAAACCCGTGGCGCGTTTGGTCCTAGATTAGCATTTTTGTGTCTGTATCAACACTTTTGTGCCTACTGACCTTATTATGTGTAGGATCAATAGATTTGTAAATACAACATTTATTTTTATAATTCAACACATTTGTAGATGTATCAACACTTTTTGTAACAACTTCAACATTTGTCCCTTTAGTGGTGTTTTTGTTCATACCTCAACACTTTTGTTACTAGATTAACGCCTCTGTTTCACTATCTTTGCTCTATACAATTGTATTTCTTATAGCATTTTTGTTTCTGGTTTAGCGCATTTGTACTAAAACAACATTTTTGACATGTAAACAGCGTGTTTGTTCTCATAATAATTTTTGCATCAGTACTAACTAACTAATCAAAAATTTTGGTTTGTAGTGGTTTTTTTGCAACTTCTTACAGTATGATTTTATAGGAATATCACAAGAATAAGTTAAAAATATATTACTTTTAATATTTGGTTAGTATTTTCCTAATACTAGTGGTTGCAAGAAATTGATTAATCAAAACTACTAACCCTTTATCTTGTATCTCAAATTGTTTAAGAACATTGGGGTATTTAACAAACTACTAATCCTTTTTATCTTATAGGTCCACTTGTCAAAGGCCCCTATTATAAAAAAATTATCATTAATTTTTATTGTTTTGTGAGTATTGTCCTTTTGTAACTTGTGTTGTTCCTAGTTTTAACCCAAAGACGACAACGTGTATTCTCTCCTCTCACATCCTAGGATGATCTTGAGGATGAAAAGCGGATATTCTTCCCTCCCTTTTTTCATTTTCAGGGGGTAATGTGGTGTGGAAGTGACATCCACACACTTACCATAGTCCTAGGGGTCTCGTGACCATGGGATTCACCTCCATGCATGTAGACACACCCCGTGTTCCAATGCAGTATATAAATTCAAGGAAAATTGTCGTTATTGGCTAAGCGCTTGCTTGTTTTAAGAGTGGCGTGAAGTGATGGGATTCCACATCCCAATTCCCAGGCCTTAGACAACATCCTTGCAACACATACTTGGACCCCACGTACAACAAGGTATATCGGGGACTCCCCTAGAGAACTCATTATCCTAGATTAAATATTCCTTTTGGCCACATATCAAACTATAGTACAAGGAGGACACACTTCCCAAGATCACTCACTAGCCGATCACACATTGACACATAGGTGGAGAGCTAATTTTCACACCACTGACGGTGTGTGGTATTAAAAGAGAGCTATAGTTCGGTTGCAATCCCACTTGACTAGCTAGGATTGTGCTTCCATGATTGTACTTGTTTGATTTTTTTTTCAAAGCCAATAAAATACCCTTACATTAATTCTTAAAATACACAACTATTATCCATCCATCTTGACCATAACCTTTTTTACCTCAATTTTGACTATACACCATTGACCTTTGACCATAACTTCCCCATCACATATTCACCATTAATTACACCATCCATGACCATCACATAAATAAAATCCAAATAACCATCTTTATCCACCTAATGTATAAATTTTAACCACACACCATCCCCTTACCATTATACACACCTTTCACAAATAATAAACAATAACTTTTACCATAACAAAAACCTTGACGACATATCTCCCATCCATACTTACTATTATTCACACTTCCCACATTACTGTAGTCCAAAAATCAAATAAATAACCTATTGGTACCCAAATTGATCTCTCTCAATGTCGGAGAAGCATTACAAGTATTGACAGGAAGCTTAGAGACAAATAGATCATAATGAGTCATTTTGTAGCCAGGGATAGGATCTAACTGGCCTTTTTTCACTCAGATGTGGAGAAATAGGTAGCACCCTCGAGAGGATTTGATCTATCCTCACTATTTTAGGTTGTTCCTTTCAACCAAAGTAAGAGAACCCTTTTGTAGCATGTTGTTTATGGAGGAGATGGAGATGTCCTTCCTAATGAATTTGTTAAGGAGACATTGAATAAAATATGATCAATACAAAAAAATCTAACTCTCACGAGTTGTCACTCTAGATAGTGGAGATATTATCTAAGCAAGGTTCAAGCTACTAAAGAAATTTGGAATCCTGGTTGTTTCTACATTTTTGGTAGTAAAAATTATGCATTTATATACATACATGACAAACAAGGGTAGTATGGGTAGGATTGGTTATTTTAAATTAATTTTTTGAGGGAGGTGAGGCAGAATGAACTTGTTTTGCTAGATCTTTGAAATTTTTTACAAAATGGAAAGCTTAGATTACAAAATGTTTCATAATAGCTGAAATGTTCCAATAACTAGAATATGTGCTTCAATGGAGGCCCAAATTAGCAATTTTTTACACAATCTATAAGATTCTAAAACAAATGCTCGAGTTGGAAGACCTAATAAAGCACCAAGATCTGAGCCCAGTCACGCATGAGGTACACCCAGAGGCTTACAGACAATCTCTATCAACAAATGAAAGAAAAGTGATTTTAAATCATTTATTTCACTCCCAGATGAAAGCTCTTTTGAGAAATGAAATTGCAGATGCCACTAAACTGTCACAAGGATTAAGACCTATGTGACTAAGACATATTTTAATACAAGATTGCAACAAGAACAAGAAAAACTATTTGCAGACATTCAGAAATGAAAAAAACACATTTTTCTCAAGATCAACATAGAATAACTCGAGTTTGATTAAATTTATCACCATGGGAAAGTTTCTAGAACAATCTCAGATCTTTTCAATGTCTATACACTCGCAACCACCTTGACACGATCAAATTTAAAATAAAAGAGATATACAAGCTTCTCAAAAGACAGGCTTTGTCAAATTTTCCCCTTAGGAATTTTCTTCAACCTAAAACACTCCAACCTCTTTCATGGCAAAAATCATGCCATTTTTAATATTTTGCAACATATTTTTCCCCCCAAAAAAAACAAACATTGAGTGCACTAGTGCTTATAATGATTATGATCACGATTCCCAGAATCAGATTTGCAAAAGGTCTCCAGGTGCTCGGGGGTAGATCTCGTTGAATATCTCCTACATTCAACTCCTTCCTCTGTAAAATCACTCTTCCTTCTATTCGCCAACCACTTCCACCACTAATCTGTCAAATATGGTTCCTTGCGTGCTCGGGAGAAGAAAAATGGAGGATTTATGTTGTATCAATCCGTGACATCGGTAAATGTACTGAATCCATTATATTTCACGCGTGAAGGAGAAGCTATATATTTACATTTTTATTTTAATGGAATGAATGACATTAGATTTGAGTGTGTTGTTAGATCGATGCTTTTTGTATCTTCTGCAGCTACGAATCGAAGAATACGTTCATATGGAATTATAAATACTTTTAGTGGGATATCTTTGAAGATGGGTGAGGTTCATATTGGTTAAAGGAATATATGGTTTAGATTGTGTCAGGATTTGACGACGTACATGTATGATTGGATCACCATCTGATATGATGCACGTGCTAGAGGTGTCAATGAGAATAATGTTTTTATAGATATTTCTATATGTGCAGTAACCTTTGTCACGTTTGGAGTCTGATTGTAATTTTTGTGTGTGTTCAAGCTCCAAAACATGCGGTTTTTGTCGATGGAAGAATATACTAGCTGATTTTGGATCTTGAACTAAGTGGTGATGTTTTATACGGTGGTGAGATTCTAACTTATTTAATTATATTTCTCGATGTTGTGTATGAAACATGGAAGATTGGTCTTCCTCTAACTCCAAATTTTGTTGATTCAATGTGCTTTTTTGTTTATGACTATCAAGTTTCATGTGTTGTCAATTATGCAAACTGCATGCAGTTGTGTAAACTAAGAACCGACATAAGTCACTATGATCTAGATCTGGGAGAGGCCAATGTTTTTTGGTCTGATACGGATTTGGAGTACATGGAAGTTTAAAGTGGTGTGTTATGCCTTCATTTTCTTGGGTACAAGTGTGTTTCTTGGTGTCACAGGTTCATGTTGTTGTGAAAATATGAACTCGTGCCCATAATTTATTGTAAATTGAGAACCTTACTCTACTGTTACGAACCCATAGGTGCATACATGGATATAATTTCTAGAATCAGTTTTTGTGATGCATTTTTCATTCGTTAAAATGAGGGTACATGGTTTGGCCATTTCAGGGTTACTTTAAAGTAGTGAAAATCCTGAAGAGATACCGAGATTTTTGGGAAACATGATAGAATGATTTATTTTTTACGGGTGCGAATACTTGTTTTTAAGCAGTTACATTATGCTTAATTTGAATTATTTCACATTTTATGTTATGGTGCATGTTTTCGTTTCTTGATATATGTTTATATATAAATTTTGTAAGCCTCATTTGTGAATTTTGATAACAATTATTCCTATAGATATTTTGAAATTGTTTTGTAGATGTGTTTAAATTTGCAATGTGACATAGCTTTTAATGTTCTATGTGGTAGATAATATGTAGTTTTGTGTATTTTATTGTATTTTTTACATGAACAATGAAGTGGATATATTTGATTTTATAGATTTCATATTATTTTTGCGTTTATGGATCATACAATGTGTTCGCGATTACCTTCAAAAATAGCTTATGAACATATTCTTTCATGGATTCCTTTTATCGTGTTGGTTCATCTTCACCTTGTATGTAAAGAATGGAATGAGATGTTATCTCCATCGAGTGCATTATTTTAAAAATGTCGTCTTATTCATGGAACATTTGGCTTCTTCTTGATTAAAAAGTGGCACTCCTTCTTGGACCATATATTTGTTAGTGTAGGTTATTATTTATCATTTTATTTATTTATTAGGATAATTCTTACACTTGTATTAGCTCTACACTTGTTGGGTTAGCTTTCTTAGGTGTACTAGTTGTGTTGAGTTAGCTTCTCAGTTATGTGGAGTTAGCTTATTAGTATTTTAAAGTTAACTTAACTACCAGTATCAGTTAGTGGGAGTTATTCACCACTGATTTATGTAGTAGTTGCACTTCCCTCCTCCTATATGTACATATTTCTTATTGACTAATTCAAGTCATTGTATTGTAATGTATTGAGCATTATGGATTATGATGGATTTCCATATATGGTATTTTATCTCTTCTGTTTTGCAAATCTGATGTGGTGTGTTATTCTCATCTGAGATTGTGGCTTGGAAAAATATTTATATTGTTCCTTGTATGTTATAAGAGCGATAGAAGATGTAGACATCCGTCTATAAGTTTTTCTTTGCAAGCAAGGGATTATTATTTTCATGTATTAGGAAATTTTTAGTAATTTTTTTCAACATGCATTTTTATGCAAAATAGAGTGTTCCGTTGGATTTAGAAGGTGCCAAGACCATATAATCGACTGTAAACTCAACTATAATTTGAGACAGTCAAATCTAGACATTTTAAAGGGTTTTTTGATCCCAACATCCTAAACTTTTGGGCATTGCATTCTTTTATCTATGGGTGTATACATTAATATATCTCTTGTTTCTTGAGATATTTTGGATTTACATTTTTGAGACTTTTTTTTGGCATGTTGACTGTCTCTCTTGTGGGGGAGCTATTTTGGAGAAGCCCAGTGTTAGTTTGTCAATGTTCAAGTAGTTAATTTTGGAAACTCATACAAATCTGTGTTGTCATCCTATCCATTCAGTAGTATGTGAGGGTGTGGTAATGATATTGATTCTTTGGGTTTCGTGACTTTTCCTTATTACGTGTTGATACTACTTCTTTGGGTTTCATGTACTTTCCTTGTTACCTTGTATTTTATTTGATCTTGGCACTCCTATTTATTTAGATCTCGTGCCCTTGCCTTGTTTCCTTGGTTGTTCTTGGATCGTGGCACAACTATTTTTAGCAATAGATCAAATTATGTTAAGTATTTTTTTGCACTTTCGACATCACTCTATTGATAATTTCCTTGCATGGAGCTATTCTGGTGAAGCCCAGTGTCGGTTATTTTTGAGTTCTATGATCAATCAGTCGATTTAGACCACAGTACAAACCAAACTTATTCAATATTGTATGATTTTTTGGATCCAAACTTCTTAGAATATCTTGCACTGGGATTTTTCTCTCTACTTTGTTATTACTAGTTTTGGGTACCTTGCGGTGTCCAATTTTCCCAGTTATTCTACGTGGGTACCTCATCTTCTTTTTCACCCACCTAAGCTATGCTTATGGGAGGGTGTTAGTGTAGGTTATTATTTATCATTTTATTTATTGATTAGGATAATTCTTACAATTGTTTTATCCCTACACTTGTTTGGTTAGTTTGCTTAGGTGTACTAGTTGTGTTGAGTTAGCTTCTCAGTTATGTGGCGTTAGCTTACTAGTATTTTTGAGTTAACTTAACTACCAGTATCATTTAGTGGGAGTTATTCACCACTGATTTAGGTAGTAGTTACACTTCCCTCCTCCTATATGTACATCTTTCTCATTGATTAATTCAAGTCTTTGTATTGTAATGCATTGAGCATTATGGATTATGATGGATTTCCATATATGGTATTTTAGATCTTTTTTTTTGTAAATCTAATGTGGTGTGCTATTATCATCTAAGATCATGGCTTGGAGTGGTGTCCTCATAAGATTGGCTCTTAAAACTCATACAATGCTTAAGAAGTTTGGTGTGCACTTTTTTCTAAATCCACTGCTCGATCATAGAACTCAAAAACAACTGACACTGGGATTCACCAAAATAGCTCCATGAAAGGAGACTGTCAATGGAGTGATGTCAAAAATGCAAAAAAAACACCAAACATAATTTGATCAACTGCTACAAATAGGTGTGTCACGATCCAAGAACAACCAAGGAAACAAGGCAAGGACACGAGATCCAAATAAATAGGCGTGCCACGATCCAAGAAAAGCCAATGTAATAAGGCAAGGATACAAAAATCGAAGAAGTAAAATCAACTGCCACAAATATGTGTGTCACGATCCAAGAACAATAACCAAGGCAACAAGGCAAGGACATGAGATCCAAATAAATATGACTGCCACTATCCAAGAAAATCCAAGGTAACAAGGGAAGGACACGAAACCCAAAGAATCAGTATCAACACCAGACCCTTCCATATTTTTGAATGAGTAGAGTGATACCATAGGTCTGTATAAGTTACCAAAAATCAACTACTCGAACACTGACAAACTAACACTGGGTTTCACTAGAATAGCTCCCCCACAAGAGAGTATGTCAACATGCCAAAAAAGTGTCAAAATTTCAAACCCAAAATATTTCAACAAACGAGAGAGATATAAATGTATACACCCATAGATAAAAGAATGCAACATCCAAAAGTTTAGGATGTCGGGCTCAACCAAAATTGCATTTACAAGTGATTTCACCACCCTCCCAAATTTGGCACTTTATAATTTGAGTGCATGTAAATATTACAATGACTAACAATACCTTTTACATTTGAAATATGTGTATAAAAGTGTCACCAATGCGTAGATCTCGAAAAATAACACAATTTCAAAACAAACATCACCTTAATCTGATCTATGGATCAAAATTTATGGGCTCCAGAATGTTTTACTAATAAATTAATATTTTAATGTTGTTTTTTTAAAGGTACACGTGACACCCAAAGGTCCAAAGAGTAAAAGAGTTCATCCACATGATACATGCTTACAACCAAAGGATAAAAGTTTGCACCGAAAATCTAAATGTCCAAAGGGTAAATCATTGCATTAAAAGGGTACACGTCAATATCCAATGGATAAAATAATGCACCTAGATCGAGGGTAAAAATGTGTGTCCAGTGGATAAAAGACTGCATCCAAAATATAAATATCCAGAGGGTAAAAGAATGCATCCAGAAGGTACACGCTTATATCCAATGGATAAAAGAATGCACCTAGAGGGTACAGATATGTGTCCAGTGGATAAAAGAATGCATACAAAACATAAATATCCATAGGGTAAAAGAATATTTCTAGAAGGTACATGCTTATATCCAATGGATAACATAATGCACCCAAAAAGTACAATTGTTACTACAAACTTTGACTACAGATATCTCTTTTTCTAGAACCTGTATAAAAAAACAAACAGAAACTTAGAAATTTTCTCGAAAAATCCAGAAAGATGATATAATTTTTAAGTCAAAAAATATGTTTGTACATAATTGTTCAGATTTTTGATAAATGTGCCAAAAAAACTCTTTAAAATGTTCAGATTTGACTGTCTCAAAACATGGTCAAGTTTATAGCCAATTCTAGGGTTTTAACACCTTCCAAATGCAATGGTGCACTATGTTTTGCATAAAAAAATATGTTGCAGAAAAGTGCTAACAAATTCCTAATACATGAAAATAATAAACCCTTGCTTACAAAGAAAAACTTATAGATGAATGTCTACATCATTTATAGCTCTGATATCATGAAAGTAACAATAAGAAGATTGTTCCAAGCCACGATCTTCGATGATAATATCACACCACTTTAGATTTTCAAAACAGAAGAGCTAAAATACCATATATGGAAATCCATCATAATCCATAATGTTCAATACATTACAATACAATGACTTGAATTACTCAATAAGAAAGATATACATATAGGAGGAGGGAAGTGCGACTACTACCTAAATCAGTGGTGAAGAACTGCCACTAACTGATATTGGTAGTTAAGTTAACTCCAAAGACTAGTAAGTTAACTCCACATAATTGAGAAGCTAACTCAACACAACTAGTACACCTAAGAAAGCTAACCGAACAAGTGTATGGCTAACACAAGTGTAAGATTTATCCTAATAAATAAATAAAAGGATAAATAATAACGTACACTAACAATATTTGTTATTTATTTAAACGATAGAGGAAAATTTAGTTATTTGTGTTTTTGGATCATCGGGAGCCTATACACAAAATAAATAATTTATTTGATGGGCCCATTCCTTCTTTTTATAGCTCATAATTTTGGTATGAATTTATTGGATGAGTATGTCTTTGATCCTTTTACATCCGTGGAAAAAAATTTGGAAACGATAGAACTTGGAATAAATGTTTAGTTTGTGTTGTGTGGAGATGCTTTGGCTGGAAATTATGGATGGGTTACACTTAAATATTATGATGTGGTAGCAAGTGGTGTGTTTTACATGAAAATTAGTTTCAATGACAACTGGTGTAGAACAAAATCCCCTGTAGGTGTTCTTGTGCCTCACAATGTAATTTATAACGGAGGGAAGATGTATTAGTTACATGCCAAATTTTATGATCACGACACTTTGATTTATATGTTGTTTTTTGTTTGATGTGTTTCATAATAAATGGTGTGTATCTGTGACTCTGTTCACTGGTGTATGTTGTATGTGTTTGGTTTTACATGGGATTCATGTAAAATTTGTCCTTAACGAATCTTCACTTAGTATTTGGCTGTTGTAAGAAATGCATTATTTCATTATGTGTGGGTGGGAGATATTGTGGGATTTTATAATGGGTGTGACAGTTGACATAAAAAATTGCATTGGGTACACGCCAGAATTAGGTACAAGACATTGTTATGTTATATAGAAATCATGAGCAATATGTTTTGTATTATGATATGAACAAGGGAGAGTGTGTAAAATGTATGTCATTAGGTTGTTATTCACGTCTAGCCTACTTTCCTATGTTTTATGATCTATTTAAACAAATTATCGGTGGAATGTTCATGGCATTGATGCTAGGTCCTGATAGTGTCAACCTGATTTTAGGCATCAGTGTTGGTTGAATGTGGGTGTTTATGGAGAATTTTGTGAGGTGTGTGTGTTTCTTATTGTTTAGAAGTTATCAATTTTGTCATAGTTTTTTATCTTTCTATTGGTATTTAATTGCACACACAATAAAATATTGCCTTCGAATTTGAATGTTTTATATTTTTTGAACTATGTTAATGGAATTTATATACTTGTCTTAATTATTTCTATAATAGGAATTTTTTGTGAGTTGTTTAGACTTGGAACGTGATTTGTCTTGCTCTATGAACAAAATTTTATTTTGAGGTATATGTGTTGCAGTATTGATTTTAATTTTTTAAATTGGTGTTTTGTATCTCTTTTGTATGAAATTTTCTCAACTTGTTTGTTTGATTAGAGGAATAATATTTCAAAGTGAATTTGAAACTTGTGCGACACTTCCTATCGATGTCATGAAAAAAATATTGTTGAAGTTATCTTTCAGAGAGTTGGTGTGAATGTGGATTGTCTATAGGTTGTGAAACTTTATATTAGATTCGTCAAACTTGTCTTGTATTGTGGAAAATATGAGTATCGATTGCTTTGGAATTTTGGTGCATGAATGGAGGGATGTTATCTGATAATATCGACCTTTGTACTTGGATGACAATGGGGATTTTTTTTATCTTGGATATAAAATGTGCCCCTTTAAAAAAGAGGTCGAGGATACATATGACGATTAGATATATTGTTTTGTTATCATTTCTGATATGTGAATTTGGACATCAACAGTATATTATTGTCAACACATTGATGTGTGAAGTGATGCGAATTGGGAGTATTGACTTAGGAATATTTATAAGATGTTGAAAAGGATGAGTACTTATTCGTTGCATTATAGTGTTTTCCGTATTTAAATTTCATTTACAAGACCTATTGTAGCAGGTCTCGTTGTTGGAGTGTGCTAATAGTACCGACGCATACCGTCATTCCTAAAGTGTCTCCTCCTATTGACGTAACATGTTGTGGTGGAATGATGTATTGGGTGAAGGAAAAGGTAAATTGTTTCTCTGAAATCGAGTACACCATTTTTTCATTGGATGTTGTACATCAAAACTTAATTTTTTTTTTGTATTCCTTTTATTGATGTTGCGTCATTATGTCTAGTAGTTCATAAGAATAATTTACTATGCATCATGATTGTGGGTGAAGTTTGCATGGTGTTGCTCCAAGATGCAGAAGTTATGTTAGGTGAAGAATGTGAGATGGGTTTCACATGTGACGAGGAGAATATGTTTGAAGATGGATTTGGATTTTTATGGAAGTACTTGGTATAATTTTCTTGAGACATGAACGAAAACTTCCTTGGGTACATGGCCATTCGGTCGGTCACATCGATTGTCCTTATGTACAAATATGTAAAAATCCTATACGTGTTTTACTATAGGGATTAAAATATTTGCATGCTAGGTTTTAATAAATTGTGCACATCAGATCATTATGGATGTTATTACCCGAAAAGAGAATATTCTAGAGACGTTGTTCTTAGTGTGGATTTCATGCCATTGATTCCGAGTTGTGAGAATATTTCTCATATGCGTAATTTAAATATTGATTGATGTTTTTTCTCCCCATGGATGAAAAAAATTTACTCGATTGTCAGTGTAGTCACAAAATCATACACTTTAAACATTTATTTATCTCGGTCTCATATTACTATTTAGACAGTTCTTGATTCAAGAAATTACTAATTAACCCCCGTCCTTTTGGCCATCTTGATTATTTTGTAATGTTTGACCTATTACACCCATATACCCAACCATTTTCTGACTTTCCGCATTATTTTATCCTCAGTAGGGGTGCCTAGATTTAGTACTAGGGTACCCATGGGTTCCCTTGTCCCACATGGGGATGCCCTAGTCCCTTTTTCACTTTCTTGCCACTTTTTTGGCCTCTTTTATCCGTTTAACATCTTTATCTTTCTCGTGGTCAGCCTTTTCGTGATTAATTACGAAATTAGACTAAGAGAACCCTATAAATATAAAGTTATGAGACCATAATGAGGGACCTACCATCACTTAGTACTATCACTCCATCTATAGTTACATCTATATATTGCATTGGTATCTGTTAGCTTAATTAATACATTGTTGTTAGTAGTTGTTAGTGAACAGTTATGTAACTGTTCCTCCTATCCTCCCTCTCCCACAACCTATATAATGGTGTGCTCTCTATATGAATAAATATAGCAATCAATTAATCTTCTTCGAGTGCCATCATTGGTATCAGAGCCAGTTTTCTATGCATGGAGGAGCAACGACCAAGAAAACAGCCTGTGTGAAGACTGTAAAGTCCTAGAGAGCCTAAAACCATTCTATTTCTGCATGGAAGGTTGGAAAACAATTTGTGGAATTTCATTTGGCATTGGAGGAGCCCCACGTGGTTTATGGTGTGCAATTCATGACCTGTGCATTGGAAGAGGTGACCAAGGAAGTGCGTGAACATTGCTGTGCGTGGAGGAACAATGCATGGCTGTGTTGTGCATGGAAGAAGAGTGAATGGCTGTGTTGCGCATGGAGGAACAGTAGGGTGGGTATTAACTCTTTGTCCCTGTCTATCCTCTTCCTTAGAGGTATTAGTTTGTAGTTTGGTTGCTGTGAGTGTGCGTGGAAGACAAGAAGAATTTGCAGTGCGTGGATAGTGGCCAGGGAAGGAGACATTGTTGGATCCTCTCTGAAGCGACCAAATTTTGTAGTGATCGATTCAGAATTTCATTGTTGAGCGAGAGTCGTACTTCTATGTTGTGACTACCATACTACCTGTAGAACCACGTGAAAGACCATCCAAACCCCTGTACGTGTAATAAAAGCTGGAAAATTGCAAAACTGTGTGTGTGTATGTCTCAAATCTCGGATGCACAAAGCACCGCGAGCAATGCACCAAATATTTGGGCATTAAGTGATAACGAAGACACCACTGGGTTTTTCTTTGCCTTGGTCAACGATCTACACAACACTAGGAACATTCTCTTTGACGAGATTGTGTGCCAAGGACTATTCGAATATTTTTGGTTCGACGTTTGATGTCAAGCATGAAGGATTCGTGCAGAACTTGAATGTGGTTATGATGCAGATGATGAACGTGAAGTAGAACGCCCACAGGAGCATCCGTGTCTCACTGCATGAGCCTATAGAGCCCATCTTTGGGACAGATTCCTTCAGTAAGCATTGTAGTGATTTTTGAAAATAAATAAATAAAATACATTTTTGAGTTTTTGAAAATGTCTGCTCCAAAAATATTGCTATCCGATGCCCAACTCTTGAAAGGGAAAAATTTCACCGCGTGGAAAACCAAGATGAGGACGATTCTTCATTTTGAAGATCTTTGGGGGATCGTTTCTGGCAAAGATGCCCCTCCCATAGAAGCTGATCTGTTGGTAAAATATGAAAAGGCTGATGCAAAAGCACTAATGCTTATCACCCTGAGCCTTTCTGATGAGGTGCAACCATACATTCAGGAAGAAACCACTTCTTCTCAGGCATGGACCACGTTGTGTACCATCTACGAAGCCAAGAATCTAACGACAAATTTACATCTTCAGCAAAGGCTTCACACGATGAGTATGCATGATGGCGAATCAGTAGAAGCCTTCTTGCGGCATGTGACTGAGTTACGTGTAGAACTCTCTGCTCTCGATGAACCGGTGGATGACAAGTTGCTAGTCCTGCTCACCTTGTGAGCTCTTCCTTCCCGGTTTCGGAAACTGATCACCACGTTGACCATCACTCAACAAGAGGTGAGTTTTTCCACCTTGGTGAATTATCTCCAGTAGGAAGAAGTCATGAAAAATGTTCAAGAATCCTTCGAAGAAAAGGATCTCATCATGAGGAAAAATCATAAGCCTCGGAAAGGGGAGCCAGCCCCCCAAAATCAGAAGCAGCATCCTTAGCAGCAATCTTCTCAGTGGCCACCACAACGGCCACCCCAGAAGCAGCAGAACCACAAGGCAGATCGATGGTGCCACATTTTTTCCACGGATACGCACACAACTGTGAACTGTTATTACAACAGTCACAAGTATGGAAGCTCTGGTGAAGAGAGCACTTCTGGCCAAGGATAATCCAAGAAATCCTGATGGCATGCTCATAATCAGAGGCAAAAGGGCCACATTGCTGCTCAGAAGGATGCCACCTCCGATGAAGAGGCTCCAGACACGACTCATTCTGACATTTTTCTAGTCTCACAGACTTTGTAGCTGTCAGAAGATGTCTGGTTGATTGATTCAGGTGCCAACAAACACATGACTGGCAATAAGAAGTTGTTTCATACTCTAAGTGACCGGCCCACTAGAGATCGGATCACCATTGCAGACAATCAAGAGTATATTGTGGCGAGGATTGGTGATGTCATCATTCCTCTTGGAACACGAAGATGTACACTCACGAAGGTGCTATATGTTCAAGGTTTGACCTCAAATATTTTGTCTGTGAGTCAACTTCTTAACCATCGGATGCAGGTTGAATTTTTTGTTGAGAAAGGGGTCAAGTCTTGCATCATTTCTCAGGGAGATTCAGTAATTTCTCAAGCATTTCTTAAGGGCCACCTATTTGCACTAGATGCGGTCACTTCATCTAGCATTGTTCTCTCTGCTTCAACAGTGGATTCCACTGCACTATGGCACTTTCGATATGGTCATCTTTCTTCTGGGGCTCTGCATCAGCTTAGTGCTAAGGAAATGGTAAGAGGGCTTCCTCCACTCTCCCATTCCTTACCTGTTTGCTCGGGATGTCTTGCGGGCAAACAACATAGACGTCCGTTCAAATAGAGCTCTTATCATTCTACAGATAATCTTCAGGTCATTCACACTAATCTGTGCGGACCCCTTCCAGCTAGCTTCCAAGGTTTTGCATACTTTCAGCTCATCATTGATGATTACTCACAGAAAATGTGGGTATATTTCCTTTGGAAGAAGAGTGAGGCACTTGAGAGCTACAGAAAGAGAAATAAGAAGAGATAGTATTTATCTCATATTATTCTGACTAGAAAAAAGCACACGTACAGTATATATAGCTATGAAATCTGAACTGACTCCCTAACTAAACTGAGAAGATCCACAATATCAGCAGAGAATGATGTGATAAGAGATAAGAGATAAGACAGACACCTAATCTAATAACCAACGTATCCTAACATTCCCCCCCTTATTACATTATTCTTGCAAATGTGACCTCTGAAAGATTCAAATTTCACTTTTCCAAGAGATTTAGTGAGAATGTCAGCAACTTGTGCTTCAGTAGGACAGTACTGGAGCTGAATTTGATGGTTCAAGACGTGCTCTCGAATGAAATGGCAGTCAATTTCAATATGCTTTGTTCATTCATGAAAGACTGGATTCTGCACGAGCTTCAACACACTCTGATTGTCGCAATAGAGAATAGGTGACTTGTTTTTCAGGAATTCCTAGGTCATCCATAATGCGACGTATCCATATCACTTCGCACACAGCTCCTCATGCGGAGTGATATTCTGCCTCTGTGGATGAGATAGAAACAACATTCTGCTTCTTGCTTATCCACGAGATTGGTCCAGATCCGAGATGAAATATGTATCCTGTAGTTGACTTCCTATCATCAACAGATCCAACATGGTCCGAGTCGACATATCCCTGTAGGAAGAATTGATCATTCTTTTTATATTCCAGACCATAATTAGTTGTTCCTCGGACATATCTCAAAACATGCTTTGCTGCATTCCAGTGACATTTCTTTGGCTCTTGCATGAACCTGGAAAGATAGCTGACAGCATAGCAGAGATCTGGTCTGGTGTATGTCAAATAGATGAGCCCTCCAACCAATTGCCTGTAGAGAGTAGCATCTACTTGAGGTGAGTCCTGGAATCTTGAAAGTTGCAAGCCTTTTTCCATGGGAGTGGATATAGGTTTACAATCAGACATTCTATACTTTTCCAGGAGTGTCTTGGTGTACTTTGTCTGGGAGACAAAGATGTGATGCTCCTTTTGCCATATTTCCAAGCCAAGACAGTAATGTAGTAGCCCCAAATCTGTCATGTCGAAGGTTCTTTTGAGATCATTCTTTACAATATCAACCTGATCTTCTGAACTACCAGTGATCACAAGATCATCTACATAAACAACCAGAATGATAATTTCTTTGCCTACCTTCTTTATATACAAATTTGAATCTGAGGGACTACGAGTGAACCCATGCTGCAAAAGGTGATCATTGATCTTGATATACCATGCCCTGGGAGCTTGTTTCAGTCCGTAAAGAGATTTGATGAGACGACATACCTTTTTAGGCTGATTTTCATCAACAAATCCTTCAGGTTGGGTCATGTATACTTCTTCTTTCAGATCACCATTTAGGAAAGCACTCTTGACGTCCATCTGCTGAAGTCTCCATCCTTTCTGTGCTGCAAGTGCGCAAACTACTCTGATGGTCTTCATCTTCGCAGTGGGTGCAAAGGTTTCTTCATAGTCGATGCCTTCTTTCTGAGCATATCCTTTGGCTACAAGTCATGCTTTATGTTTGTCGATGGATCCATCTGCCTTATATTTTGTCTTGAAGACCCATTTGCAGCCTATGGGTTTCTTTCCTGTAGGCAGATCGACAAGTTCCCATGTCTGATTTTTCATGAGTGAGTCATATTCTGTTTCCATAGCTTCCTTCCACTGAGTTTGACTGAGTGCTTCACGAACATTATCTGGCTCAGAGCTATTCATCAGTGAACTCATGAGTGCAAAGTTTACCTCATTTCTTGTTTGACTCCTTGTTTTGACTCCGGATGATGTATCTGGGAGTTGTTGCAAATTTGAGTCCTTGATAGTTCTTTGTACCCACTTCGGATGAGAACTTGACTGCTTTTGAGAAGAACTGTGTCGTTGCCGTGAGGATTGATGTGGAGTCACATTCTGCAGTTCTCCAAGGTCAACAAATAGTTCTCCTGGTAGCATTTCTTTTCTCTGAGTAGTCTCCTCCAGCTCATCATCTGATTCAGAGACTAATCGGTGAGATGTGTTTGGAAGTGAATCTTCTGTTGATACTATTGAGTCAAAGGATGACTCGTCACAAACCACATCCCGACTCTCGTATACTTTCTTTGTCTCAGGATCCATGAGATGATACGCCTTCGAGGTAGTACCATAGCCAAGAAGGATACACGGGAGTGTTTTTGGCTCTACCTTCTTTCTCTTCTGAGCTGGAACATGCATGTATGCTGTGCAACCAAATACTCGCAAATGAGAAATTGATGGCTTTTTACCACTCCATACCTCTTCTGGTGTCTTGTTCAGAAGAATCTTTGTTGGTGCCCTGTTGAGAAGATATACAGCCGTTTGTACTGCTTCAGCCCAATAGCGTTCTCCTAGCTTTGCAGTTGATAGCATGCAGCGAGCCATCTCCATCACTGTGCGATTGTGACGCTCAACAATGCCATTTCGCTGGGGCGTGTAGGGAGAAGTCAGGTGTTGCTTAATGCCGTGATGGTTTAGGAAGGCCAAGAACTTCTTTGATGTGAATTCCCCCCCTCGATCTGAGCGGAGTAGAAGAAGTGGTTGTCCAGATTCTTTGACAACACGATGATAGAAGTTCTGAAAGTGTTGAAGAGCCTCACTTTTCTGCTTTAGGAAATATACCCACATCTTGCGAGAGTGGTCATCCACGAACAACTGGAAGTATTTGTATCCTGAAAACGAAGCAGGCAATGGGCCGTTCAAATCGGTATGAACTATATCCAGACACTTCTTGGCATGGAAGGTGCTCGCTTGAAACGGATCTCTATGTTGTTTTCCTGCAAGACAACCAGGGCAAATAGGCAAGGAACTAGACAATTTGGGTAGTCCACGGACCATTGCTTTTGAACTCATCTGGTACAGTGAACCGACCGACAAGTGTCCATATCTAAAATGCCATAAGGCAGTTGATTCTATTGTTGAAGCAGATAAAGCTACTGCAGAAGATGAAACAGTATCTAAAGCAAATAACTTATCTTTTACAAAGGCTTTAGCAAGAACCGTACCTTGTCGGGAGATTAAGCATGATTTAATGCCATTTTGAACAAGAAATTCAACCTTAAGGTGATGATTCAAGAGCTGAGTAACTGACAAAAGATTGCTAGTCAAGCCAGGAACATATAGTACCTTTGTAAGTGTACATTTTCGTGGCCCCAGAGGAATGGTCACATTCCCTATTCCTTCTCCAATGTACTCTTTGTCATCTGCTATCCGAACTCGATCTCCAGTTGGCTCTTTGTGTAGTGAATCAAACAGCTTCTTGTCACCTGACATATGCTTGCTTGCACCAGAGTCTATCAACCAGACTTTCTTCGTGGGCTGAGAAGTTTGAGAGACGAGTACAAGATTCTTACTACAATGGGCTCCTTCTGATGTCTCCTCATCAGATTCATCATCCTCTTGTTGGGCTGCAAGATTTCCTTTTTGCTTTCTCCAGTGGGGACGTCGTTTAGACTTTTGAAAATCTTCGCGCCCAGATGTGCTTGTATGGCTTGAAAACCCTTGTTTCAGGTTGTTGTGCCAACAGTGATCAGTGTCGTGAGTATTGGTTCTGTAAATGTGACACCATCTCTTTGACTTTTGATCTTTCTGTTTGGATTGCACTGGATTTGGCTTCTCTGGGGGACCTTTCCGATTCTTCTGGCCACGATTAGGCTTTGAGAACAAGGCTTTGTCCTGAGACTCCCCATGCAATGAAGTGATAGCTTCTTCCTGCTGCAGCAAATTCACAAGCTCTTCGAATGTCACTGTTTGTTTAGACACATTCAGTGTTGTAACAAACACTCAAAATTGAGAAGGGAGTGCTCTCAAGGTGATTGGGACGAGTAGTTTATCGTCTACCGTTTCACCGAGCGCCAATAACTCCGATCTCAACTCAGCCACGTGACGCAGGAATTCCTCCACTTTCTCGTCAGACCCCATAGAGAGGGTATGCAGCTTCGACTGAAGATGAAGAATCTTTGTCTGATTTTTGGCTTCATAAATGGTTGCCAACTTGTCCCAGGCCTCCTTGGGTTTCTCCGCATTCTGAACATGCGGTTGCACGTCATCACTGATACTGAGCATTATCAGCATCAAGGCTTTAGCACTAGCCATGTCATATTTTACTAGTTCATCGGGGGCTGTGGGAGCAGGCACAGATCCTGTGACAATTCCCCATAATCCTTCAAACTGAAGGATTGTCTTCATTTTTGTCTTCCAGGCTGCAAAATTAGGCCCTTTGAGCAACTGAGCGTCAGACAGAAGTAACTTCGGAGCAGACATTGTAATAAAAAAAATATTTATTTATTTGAAAAACTTATTACAATTTGGACTCACTGTCGAGAATGATTGGCTTGTAGATGCTCGCGATATTCGCGTGCTGTGAGACAACGACGCTTTGCAGGGCGTTCTTCTTCGTCGTCACAATCTACGTCGTATCCGGCTTCTAATTCTTCCCGTACTCGCTTTGCTTGGCAGCTGACGTCGAAAAGAAAGTACTCAAGGAGTCCTTCTCGAACAAGTTTGTCGAATGCAAGATTGCCGCAATTTTGAAGCTCGTTCAGCAAGGCAAAGTAGAACCCGGAGCTCTCAGGAGCTTCTCCACGGTGTTCTCTGGCTGGCGAGTTGATGTTGTGGCTTTCAGCTGTGGCGACCGTGTTGTTGATGCTTTCAATCGAGTTGTCTACACTCGACATTCGATGTAGTGTAGAAGAGACTGTTGTAGACTCAGAACTACCTCGACAGCGTTTGAAGGTCTCCGTGCACAGAAATAAATTCTCTCACTCGGCGAGATCTCCACATCCAGCTTGTGTTTGATTCTTAGATTGTTTCCACTTCCAGCAGCAGATCTCTCCTTCGCACCAGCAAGAATCTCCACGCAACAGCTTCCACGTTCTGGAACAGGTTTATCTTCCTCCGCTGCGTGATATACAAAAAACTCAGCAGGTACTCACGCTTGTCCTAGAGCCACGTGTTTTGGCTGAATCACTCCTGCTGTTGGTGAATTTCGTCACGTCCACGTTGATTCTGCTAGCTGCAATAACACCAAGAGGATGATCTAATTACAGCTCTGCCTGGACAGCCCAGAGATGTTGCATTCAGACAGTACTCTGGATAAGACTGGCAGATTTCTTTTGAGCGTTTATATGGGCAACAGACAAAGTTTTCCTCACGAGGCGTTCATACTGTTTCAGTGGAAAGCAGTGTTCAAATGGCACCCAGCAACCTGATCAGTTCACCAATAACAGCGTACCCTTCTGAACATTCAGACTGGTCTACGGCAAAATCCCACGCATTTGGTGCACAGGAATGTTGTAGTATCATAGAAGTTTTTTTAGCACTATTCAAACAACTGTAGGCAACAAAGATTCACTGCCATGTGAATTATGCTGATTGGAAGTCATGACAAATAAGGCTTCAAAAAATTTTCCCGAACCAGGCGACCCAGGTTTAAAACTGTGCCCCACAATGAAACGATTATGCTCATTCCTCCCCCCTTACTTTTCCTAGAGAGCGAATTCAATGTGAAGGACGAGCTCACCATTTCTGCCCAACTTCGACTGTTCTCAAAGAGATCCTTGGCTCTGACACTGCCAATACATCACGCGGCTCCAGCGTATCCACGCTGCATCTAACTGGTGAAAAACGAACAGGGGGCAGAGACAGACGTTAGGCACTCCGTCACGTCCTCCCAGAACAACTGCCATGCTCTGATACCAAACTGAGAGCTACAGAAAGAGAAATAAGAAGAGATAGTATTTATCTCATATTATTCTGACTAGAACAAAGCACACGTACAATATATATAGCTATGAAATCTGAACTGACTCCCTAACTAAACTGAGAAGATCCACAATATCAGCAGAGAATGATGTGATAAGAGATAAGAGATAAGACAGACACCTAATCTAATAACCAACGTATCCTAACAGCACTTGCAAATTTCCAAACCTTCTACCAACAAGCCACCAGGTAGTCTGGGAAGCCTCTTCTTCTCCTCCACTCAGATCGAGGGGGGGAATTTGTGTCAAAGAAGTTCTTAGCATACCTGAAGCAACATGGCATTCAATAACATTTGACTGCACCCTACACACCCCAACAGAATGGGATTTCTGAGCACCACAACAGGACTATCATGGAGATGGTTCATTGTATGCTCTCGACCGCCAAGTTAGAGGATCAGTTTTGGGCAGAAGCAGTCCAGACAGTAGTATATCTACTTAACCGGGAACCCACGAAGATCTTACAGAATAAGACACTAGAAGAGGTATGGACTGGTCGTAAAACTTCTATTCATCATTTGAGAGTTTTTGGTTGTACTGCATATATGCATGTTCCAGATAAGAGGAGGAAGAAGATCAATCCAAATACACTACCATGTCTTTTCTTGGGGTATAGTACTACCCCAAAGGCGTATCGTCTCATGGATCCTGAGACGAAGAAGATCTACAAGAGTCGAGATGTGGTATGTGATGATTCATCCTTTGACTCCTTGCCACACAATGGAGATCCAGTACCGACCTCGTCACATAGATTGCTCACACATCCAGATGATGGGCAAGATGATTCTTCTCAAAGAGAAGAAGAGCTGAGTGGAGACTTGTTCGTTGATTTTGGGACACTAGAAAACACATCTTCACATCAGCAACAACACCAACATCTGAAATGGGTCTAGAATACTATTAGGGATGCACACCTGAACTCACTTCCAAGTACTTCTATGGGAGTCAGAACACGAAGTCAAGCTAGACATGAGATAAATTTTTCACTCATGATTTCAGTTGTTGAGAGCACCGAACTTGACACTGTTCGTGAGGCATTAGACCAACCATAATGGAAATAGGCTATGGATGTTGAATATGATTCCCTAATTTAGAATCAGATGTGGGAACTTGTCGATCTGCCTCCAGGTAAGAAATCCATTGGCTGCAAATAGATTTTCAATACAAAATATAAGGAAGATGGTTCAATCGAAAAACACAAAGCATGACTTGTTGCAAAGGGTTATGCTCAGTAAGAAGGAATTGAATATGACGAGACCTTTGCACCCACTGCGAAGATCAAAACCATCAGAGTTGTCTTTGCAATGGTAGCACAAAATGGATGGAAATTTCAGCAGATGGATGTCAAGAATGATTTTCTAAACGGTGATCTAAAAGAAGAAGTGTACATGGCCCAACCTAAAGGGTTTGTAGACAAGCATCAACCACACAAGGTATGTCGTCTGATAAAGTCTCTTTATGGACTCAAACAAGCACCTAGGGCATGGTATATAAAAATTGATGATCACCTATTACAGCATGGATTCACTCGTAGCCCCTCAGATACAAATTTGTATATCAAGAAGGTAGGAACAAAGATTGTCATTCCGGTTTTGTATGTAGATGATCTTGTGATCACAGGAAGTTCTGAAAATCTTGTAGGTGATGTAAAGAATGATCTGAAGAAATCCTTCGACTTGACTAATTTGGGGCTACTTCACTATTGTCTTGGCTTAGAGATATGCTAGAAGAAGAATCATATCTTCGTCTCCCAAATGAATTATGCCAAGACACTCCTAAAAAAGTATGGAATGTCAGATTGTAAACCAATGTCCACTCCTATGGAGAAAGGTTTGCAATTATCTAGATTCTAGGATTCACCACAGGTAGATGGCACTCACTACAAGCAGATTGTGGGGAGTCTCATTTACTTGAATTATACCAGACCAGATCTTTTCTTTGTAGTGAGCTATCTCGCCAGATTTATGCAGGAGCCGAAGAAATGTCATTGGATAGCAGAAAAGCATGTGTTTAGATATGTCTGAGTTACAGTTGACTTTGGTCTGGAGTATCAGAAGAACACTCAGTTCTTCTTACTGGGATATATAGACTCGGACTATGCAAGATCCGTTGATGACAGAAAATCCACTTCAGGATATGTTTTTCATCTCAGATCTGGACCTATCTCGTGGATTAGCAAGAAGTAAACTGTTGTTTCTCACTCATCCATTGAGGCTGAATACTGTGCCGTACGAGGATCTGTGTGCGAAGTAATTTGGTTACGTCGCATTCCTGCAGATATAGGGATTCCTAAAGAGAAACCTCCCATCTCACTGCGACAATCAAGGTGTGTTGAAGCTTGTGAAGAATCCTGTTTTCCATGAACGAACAAATCATATTGAGGTCGAATGTCACTACATTCATGAATAGGTCTTGAACCACCAAATTCAGCTCCAGTACTGCCCTACTGATTTTCAGGTTGCAGATATTCTCACCAAGCCTCTCGGTAAGGTGAAGTTTGATTTGTTTAGGGAGTACATTTGTAAGAGCAATGTATTAAGGGGGGGAATGTTAGCTTAATTAATACATTGTTGTTAGTAGTTGTTAGTGAATAGTTATGTAACTGTTCCTCCTTTCCTCCCTCTCCCGCAGCCTATATAATGGCGTGTTCTCTGTATGAATAAATATATCAATCAATTAATCTTCTTCGAGTGCCATCAGTATCCACATAGCTCCATCATCAGGGCATAATCTAGGGAATCTACATCACACTTCATAGGGGGGATTCTATTCTATTCCATCCAAAGATTCTATTTACATTCTCTACAATTAGTTATTGTTCGTTATTTCACAAAATGTGACTAGCACAAGAGCACCTAGGGCACGACATGCACACACACACACCAAAACTACATCAGGGTCTGAAATGTAGTGTAACTCTCATTTAGTAAGCCTGTTGTTTGTGGCGGTTGAGGTTAAGTCTAACCCATCTCATTTGCATATTTCTTTATTTTAGGGTTTCAATACTTCCTTTTGGTCTTTTGTAGGTCATTTATTCCTATTGGAATATTTGGAGCATTAAGTGTAGTACAAAAAAATATTAATTCCAACCAAGCACCAAAGGTTATTAGTCATATCCAAAGACCTATTAAGGACCAGTTCCAGATCTTTTTCCTACACTAAAGGGCACTTGTTTTTCCTACCAGAGCACCCCTGGGTGCCATAGTCATCTTCCAGGAGATTCCACTCCTGCCATTTAACCTAGATCTTTCCTTTTCAAACTCCCGACATGCTTCTATTATTCAATTATGTTTCTTTCCTTCTTCTCTCTTACACATTAGGGGTTTAGTATTTCATTTTTGCATATTAGATTAGATCATTAGCATATTGTTTTCATCATTTTGTTTACTTCATTTATATTTGTTCATGTATCTTAGATTAACTATCTATATACTACATAGTTAGTACAATTTTTAGTTAATCATTTTTGGTGAAACGGACTCGACCATTCATGCTTCTAGGAATTTCCTTCCTTCCATCTTTCATTTTAGGATTTACTCTTCTCTTTTTATGGCTCACTCTCATGAGGATTTTACTGAACCTCACCTTAAGGCTACCAACGAACACCTCACTGAACGTCCACAAGATATATATTTACTTTTACATGTTTCTCTTGGGGAAGCTACTAACATGGCCAAACTCACCACTTTTGCAGCCATACCCAGTTTCCATTGCCACTCAACCACCTACTTCTACTCTTCCTCTTATTCCAATTGTTCCCATTTTTTTCTCCTACTCCTACCAACCACTTAGAACCACCTCTTGTTTTTTCATGTATGATATGTCTCATCTATTGGAAACTAAGACTTAACTTCTCTTTATCATGACCTTCAAGCTAAAATCTATAAGCTACAATATGCCACCTCCCATACATCACTATCCTTGGATTCCACTTTTCTGTTGCATATTCCATTCGCTACCACTATTTCTACTTATCCACTTCCACGTAATTTTTTCAATCCTAAGTTTCCCATCTTTAATGGGTATGGGGACCCAAAAGAACATCTTAGAGCATTTAATGTTACTTGTCTTGACTTTGCTTATGATCATCTCTTTTTAGCTAAGAATTTTTTTCGTAGTCTCCATGTTTATGTGATGAGTTTGGATTTTACGACTTACATGTTCACTCAGTAACCTCCTTTACACATCTATCTAATGCATTTCTTATTCATTTTTGTATCAACATCGGCTCTAAGATTTATTATGCCTAGCTATCACAAAATAAACAAGGATGGAATGAACACCTCGCTAACTATGTTTTAAGGTATAAGAATAATTTACCTAAGATTTAAAACATGCTTTCCGACTCTGAGCTTCAACATTTATTTATACAGAGTCTATTACCACCTCTACAAGAGAGCATTCTATTCTAATCCTCTCCTTTGTTTGATCAACTTTCTCAAACTATCAAGATTCATGAGACTAAACTCCTATCCATCAGAAAGATTATGTATCAAGAAAAACACTTCATCTTTCCACTCATTTTTCCTAACAAGACACCATTTAAAATCATCTACAACAAAAACCAACTGACACTAAATTTATTGTGAACATCGTCGCTCCTTCTAAGGATTTTCACCCAAAACAACCTCGGCAAACCTTTAATACCCTTCCCATGGCTCTGCATCCTTATATTGAGACAAATTCTTGACAACAACCTTATTACACTTCCCCCTCCCCTTAGATTTTAGACCCATCACGACCAAAAGGTAGGAACTATAATGATAATTTTTGTTGTTATTATCATTGATGTGTCAGACATTCTACAAATAGATGACTCAAAATTTGTAGCATCATCTAATATTTACTTGAAAACAACAAACTCTACTTCCCCAACTCTGTTATCCCTGCCACAAAATAACGAAAAAAGGGGTAAACTCAATCTTTTTAAACAACGACTCTAAAAAATGTGACAAAGAAGACAACAAAATCTTATGCTAACAATGTGTATCACGTAGTATCACCTTATGGATATGGACCTTTAGATTTCTTAGTCACTAACACTGAAGTCTCGCCACCTATCATTTCCATTTCCAACGTTAATTATCATGCCAAGTTTACATCTAACCATTTGCACATCCGCACATCTATTGGATGAACCTCTATCAACAACAATAAGGTATACCCATCAAGGCCCATTATTATGTTTTCTATGTCACTCCTTAATTCTATCAGGTATCTTCTATCGCAAGTCAAATATCCTTTCGCAAAACCCTTTGGTGTTGTTAAGCTACATTTTAAAGTTGGCCCACTGTACTATGCTGTATACCTTTATTTGTTGTAAACATAGTCAACAGATTGTGACATGCCCTTTGGTCTTTATTTGAATCATTTCTCACAATCTATCATTTTCTATGAATCATCTACGACTCAAATTTATTTACAATAATCATGTCATCTCTATTAATGGTGTCCCTCCATCTAATCCGTGGCCACCATCTCATCGCATGGTATCTAGCGTGTCCCCTACTTCACCTACCACATCACACTCTCTATTTTTTCAAAGCACAATTTACTCCTAGTTCCCCTACTTGCATATCATTTTTATGATTGTTTCAGTCCACCAATACTACACGTAGGCATAGGCCTATTCCTAGCACAATTACTACATTCTCAGCATAGATCACCACCTCGTTTTCTTCCATGTGAGTAATTCTTCACCTTCGCATTCAGTATCACATAGATCTCAATCACTAACTCATTTCATGATGTCATGACCTTCATTACATTCATCCCTCACATGCTCATAGGCTTTACTCACCACTATAATATTTTTTCTACTATACCTCCATTATTTGAAGCACATGATCACACGCTTTCACCTCATGTACCAGATGGAGGACATTCTTCCTTCACCATCATTGGATAGTGCATTCAGTCACATGAACTTGGGGGGACATGAAACACTATCTTCTCCCCTATCTTAGTCTTAACATAGTCACAATCATCATCTTTTACATTCTTATACATTCATATCCTCACATTCGGCATATTCATCAACCATTTTAGCATCATTACCTAATGACACACTCTTGTACTTTGGTTCACACTTGACTTTTGAGGGATGCATATTCATCATCCATTTTAGCATCATTACCTAATGACACACTCTTGTGCTTTGGTTCACACTTGGCGTGTTGAGGGATTACTACTAAACTAAACCCCACACACAACACCATAGGTATTACACATTACACCTCATCATAAATTTTATGTGTAATACACCCTACATTCTACATTTAGTGTAAATTTTTTTGACAGTTGTGCATTGTATCTACACCTTTGTCCATGCATCGTGCATCCTAGATTTCTTGTCCTACATATCGCATTACCCGTTTGTATACATATCATACATATTACATAACGTATTTTTCACACATATTCCACATGTTATACTAGTCCTTCATCATATAGGAGTCTAGAACTACATTATTATTTTTATCTATATACATTACATGTTGCCTTATAAACTACATTTTTACACATTCTACACATAATTTCTTTATACATTTCTACTCATCACATGGTCGTTTTTTAATCCTTACATATACCTACATTTTCTTCTACACGCTGCACTCACTACCCGATGATGCTCTTTATTTCCTTGGTCCATAACTCGATTGCTGAGGGTTTAGAAATCAAATGGACCTTACACATTTACTACTCGAATTTTCACCATTCGACATTCCTAGGCTAGTGACAAATGATTTAGGATAAAATAGTCACTCTATTCCATATTTTTTTAGTGGTATAAACCTTAATTTACATCACCACTCCATTACTATTCATATAGGCAGTGACATATGTTGTATGCTAAATCCTCACTTATTCTATCATTTTCTAGTGGTCTACACCTTTGTTCTTATTACCAAAACCCTCCTTACATTTTTTACTGATATACGTTTAGTGTTGAATCATCACTCATGCATTCATCTTATAGTGATATACACTTAGGCTAAAATCATCACCCATACGTTCATCTATTTGTGATATAGGCTTCATCTATAAAGTTCACACACATCTTTTGTTAGGTCACATCTCATCACTACGCATACAAATTTCATCACAATGTGTTAGATACAACACATGCTACTCAAACCATTTTCCCGATGAGGGCACTCTTGTTTAATATGGTTAATTTTTTACTGAAGAGGGAGAAAAACAAAATGAACCTCATTACATACATTTTCCATCTGCTCAGGATGCACGTGGCTCCTATCATTCAATTTTTCATTCCATTCCATCTATCCACAGCACTGCTGCATATTATGGTTTACTTATACTCTTGCTTACTTATGTTTTTTCATTATCACTTTGTTACACGTGATAGTCTAATTACTTATATGTCATTTATCTACACCATCCACACATGTGTGTTCACGCCTTTTTCTAGTTGTGATCATAGATACAGGTCTCTTAAACGCAACATGGATTCTCACCTTCTACCATTCCTACACTAGTCGTTGGGGGCATCCACACATTCTTCTCTTCCAGGTGCTATTGTTTCATTTTATACTTAGTACTTTACATTACTTTCTTGTACATGATTTTGACATACTAGCCATCTTTCTAACATGCTAATGAATGTTTCATGTGCAACATTTGTTATGCAGTAATATTTGTTTCCATATTTGTTTTTTACATTGTCTAGCATTTTTTTCTATTACTTGTGGGCCATGCCCTTTTTTTTTGTGCACAATTTTTTTTTGTCTGTTGCCATGATTGCCTTACATGTCTTATGACATCGTGAGTGATCTCCCATTTTTACAACCCTATTTGTGTTTCTTAATTATATTCTTGCATGTTTACATTACATTTATTATTAGCTTTTACACTGTTTACATAGACTACACACTTCTTTCCATACGTATGCATATTTTTTTACACTTGTCTTTGGTTATCCTTCTTATTTGTGCTTACCTTGATTTTTACCAAGCAATTTATAGGGTTACAACGTACATGCGGTTGGTCCTCTTTAGGGGACACATATATCCTATTAGTGACTTCACATGTGCCCCCAAAGAGGGAGGAATCATTTGGGGGTTTCTACTAACGCAACGTATTTACACCGGTTCAATTCAGTTTACTTTCCACCCTTCACATTGTGGGTTACATATAGCATGTGGGTTCATACAAATCTACAAACCCCATACATAATAGATTTTACAAGTCATGGTTTCCTTTCCATTTATGGGAAGCAGTTATAGGCTGGGAAGTTACAGTGGGTGTGCCTCTCGACAATACTTTTCCCAGTGGCATCGAATCACCCAAAAAAAAGGATTGTATAGAGATTTCTACACACAGTTTAGGGAAGCAATTAGAGCTTGGAGGAAACAAATAATTTCCTCCCTACACTTCTTCATCCTATGGTGTAAGATCGCCCTAAAAAATTCAAAGTACAGAATATCCTTCTACACCTTTATCTCTCGACATGGATTAGGTGGACATAATCCATTTACATTTACATTTTACATTTTCAATTTACATTTGTGTATTTTTACATACTTTTCATACACATGCTTCTTTTTACACATACATACAAACATACATATTTGACTACTTGATCATTTTCTCCTTCAAGGTCTGGTCGTTTTGAGAAACAAGTAGTGAAATTAAGGAAACAACAACAATGACAACAATAACAATGTTCCACAACACCCATGATTTTACTAACCATGTAGGTACACTACACAGTGCGACATCTACACACACACGTTCCACCCTAGGTTAACTTTTATCACTTTTTCTTTGTGCATTTTTTCATCTATAGTTTCCACACTCCTCCATCATTTTTGATCATTTCGTGCTTTCTCTAGTCCTTTGGCACACCTCTAATACATTCTTCATAGACATCAAGTACACATCACTATCTACTTTATGTTATTGAGATTTTCTGCTCATTGAACATAAACTGGGGGCAAAATGTAGTCACAAAATTATGCACTTTTGACATTTCTTTATCCCTGTCTCATACTACTATTAAGAAGGTTCTTGAGTGAAGAAATTAGTAATTAACGTCCATCTTAATTTATTTTATTTCGTAATTTGTGAACTATTACATGCATATTCCTAGCCATTTTCTGACTTTCTACGTTATTTTAGCCTCGGTTGGGGTGCCCTAAATTTTAGTACTAGGGTGCCCATGGGCACCCTTATCTCGCCTAGGGGGCGTCATGGTTCCTTGTAAACTTTCCCACCACTTTTTTTGGCCTCTTTCTAGCTATTTTACATCTTTTATCAATTTTTTGGTCTGCTTTTTTCGCGGTTAATTGGGAAAACTAGAGCAAGGAGAACCCTATAAATATAAAGTTGCATCCATGTACTACTAGGACACCATCTAGAGTTGCATCCATCTATTGCATTGGCATCCACATAGCTCCATCATCAAGGTACAAGCTAGGACATCTGCATCACAATTTTATAGGGGGGAGGGATTATATTCTATTACATTTTCTACATTTATATATTTCTTTGCTATTTCACAAAGTGCGACTGGCACAAAAGCACCTAGGGCACGATATGCACACATGCACGCACGCACACACACACACACACACACACACACACACACACACACTAGAACTACATCTAGGGTCCGAAATGTATTGCAACACTCTGTTAGTAAGCCCACTATTGTGGTGGTTGAGCTCAGTCTGACCCATTCATTTGTATATTTCATTATTTTAGGGTTCTAATACTTGTTTTTTGGTCTTTTGCAAATCATTTATTCCTCTTGGAATATTTGGAGCATTCGATGTAGCATAGGAAAATTAATGGGACAAGCAAAAAAGGGTATCAGTCATCTCTAGGACCTGTGAAGACTAGTTCCGGATCCTTTTCCTAGACCAGGGGTGCCTGTTTTACTTACCAGAGCACTCATGGGAGCCCCAGTCCTATCTCAGTCACTCTAGTCCAGCAATTTCACCCAGATCTGTCATGTTTGGAGTCCTGCCAGAATCGCTTCTACTTTTTTTATTTTCTATTCATCAGTGCGAAACAGTCTGACAGGGTTCCATTTTTAGTTGAGTTCTTTCCTCTTCTTTGTTGCACATTATGGGTTTAGTATGTCATTTTACATATTGGCTATAGATCATTAGCATACTATTTTTTTCATTTATTTACTTCATTTACAGATGCTCATAGCTTAGATTAACTATCTATTATACTACATAGTTAGTCGATTTTTAGTTAATTAGTCAACATATGTTTTCATGTATCTTTGTGTTCGGGTGGAAAATATTACATTCTTAAATGTGGTGTTGTAATTTTTACATTTTTTATGTACTTGTATTTTTTGTTAAATTGTTGAAGATTTTACTAATGATGTTTCGCATAGTGCATTATTCAGTTAATAATAATTGTGTTTAAAAAAAAAACGACATTAAATTATTAATTTTTACTATAGATGATGGAAGATCGCAGACATCTACATACCGTAAAAGAAAAAAGAATGTGGAGCAATAATCATGTAGTGATATTGATCGATACCTATTTCCTGTGGCACACTTCAACGATGAACGAGTAGTGGATGCAATAATTTTCTACGGATTGTGAACCGTCGAGTGAGAGTATAGTTGCGTGAAAAATTATTCATATATCCTACATAACGAGAAGATTGACTGTTGTGACTAATCGCGTAGAGGATTCGCCCCGAAAAATTAAATTTTTAATTGTGTAGCTTAGAAAACTGACATGAATGTGTGTGTGCGTATCCAGGACGATGTGGGAAGACATGTCTGTTATGAAAATGTTGATGATAATTCTTCCCATGAGATGGAATTTTGGATTACGTTCATAGAAGATATTGTCTTGCGAAAGAAACGCACTTGCCCATTTCCCACGACAACACCGTTATCGACCCTGTAATGTTGCATTTTTTTTACTGTTTCATATCTTTTGTTACTCATTTAATGAAAAAATAAATGTGTCCTGCGTATGTGCGAATGGTTGTTCGTTGCACTATTTCTTTGCTTTACAGTTATTGAGTGAGAATTACTCCGTGCGCATGTGCGAGAAAATAAATTCACCTGGAAATTATCGGCGGGGACAACAAGCGTCGTCATTTTTGAAGATCACAAATTCGATAACGGTAGAGAATTGAAGATATGGGTGGTCAGGATTATATGCATTTATCAGCGAAACAGGTTAGTGCACCTATTTTCTAGTCTTCAAGCATTAGCAGAGAAAAAGATGTGACAAAAGGAGTTGTGTTTAGATAATGTGAATGATAACTCTTCTTTAGAGAGGATAAAAGCATCGAATGTATATCTCTGAAGTGATTCTATTGGAGAAGAGATGCGCGTATTGTTTTCATGTGGTAAAGCGGTTGGTGTCTGTGCCGTAATATTAAATTTTAAATGATTATTTGATGTATTTTTTCCTTTATTTTTTTAGAAACTAAATACTTCATACATACATAATGAAGGTTGTTTAATGAGTCATTTTTTTTGCAGGTAATAAATGAACATACGCCTGTTCTTAGTAGTAAGAAACGAAATTCGCTAGTAAATGTGGGAGGGACAACGATCATTGTCATTTGCTTACGTCGCAGGTTCGAGGACAATATAAAATGAAGGAGATACGTGGTCGGCTTGTCACACATTTTTTAACTGAACGGGTCAGTGAAAACCTTCTGCATTCTTTAGATTTTGGAAGGGAAATGCACGTTATACAAAGGTTTGGTGTAGAATCTTGTGAACAATTTTTCTCGTCTTACGGTCGAGGAAGAGTCATTCTAGATATGCATGTGCAACTTGAAGATCGAGATGGTCTGATACGCAGTATCAGAGACACAGAAAGAGATTACTCTTTCAATGTGAAAACTGCGTCGACTAATTTAAACCATGATAAATATCATTGTCCCGCATCTTTGTCAAAAAATTAGGATTACTGTGTATACACTGCGCCTGCTGCAATTAAAACGGATGAGCACCCCATAAACGTGGGACTAGGTGGATGTAGCTATCGGAGAGGGTCATTATAAGATATTTCTGTTGGAATATCTTATTTTGAATGGAATGTCACAGCAGAAACATAGCAACTCAGTCGTGAACCGAAGTGTAGGTGAAATTTTCTTTATGAGATAATTTTTAAAATTATGTGTTAAAACAAGATGTGACGTCAGTATGGTGCATTGTTTGTTTCTTCAGTTTGTATGACCTGGTATTTTTGTGTGTGGGTTGTCAAGGAGATATCTCATCTAGAATTCTTCTAGAAAATGGAATGGATAGAACATCTCAAAGAGCATCACATTCACGTGAATTACATACCAGGATCAAAAGTGAGGTACTTGAGAATGTGGCGAATAACATGAACGTGTGCGATCAAAATTTACCCGAGAAAATGAATTATTTGGATTCTTTTGCACATGTAGACGATGAGGGTGGGAGGTCTATGAACAGGGAAAATATGGAGGTTCATTCATTACATTCAGTAAGGAACAACAATAGCCATTATTCTATGGATGGTGCACATGATGTTGAGTCGGAACAGTACATTCGACATCGTAACTACATTTCATAAATGGTGTGAATAATTGTTGGAATCAGAGTTACAAACAATTTTACTTGTCCTGTTATGGTGTATGATTGAATAGAATGCTGGAGTCCCATCATGAATTTTTGAAAAGGAACTATGCGTTGGATGGTATTCAAACGTGTGGTATATGTAAAGAGTCATATCCTCGTATAGTACTGACACTTTGAGTGGAAGGACAAATTTGCAAGAGATGTAAGTGCGAAGGAGGAGGTCATCAATTTTCAAAGTGGAGTAATATGGATCCCTTGGGAAGTGTTGTGCATATTGAAGCAAGTGGAGGAAATGGTGATAGTGCATGTGAATCCCATATTGTAGGTAACTCACATGCACGATGGACAATATAAATATAGTGGAAACGTTATGCTTTCCCCAAGACATATATTCTATTGTGAGACTTCTTCCACACCGAGTAGAGGATGTGGATATTATTATAGTTAAAACACAGAACACTAGGTAGAGGGAGTACGAATGTAATGTTAGTCGATCGCGCGTTCAGGATGCTTTGCATTACAAAATTTGTAACGATAGCTATTACAAAGACATGGAGATAGAATATATGACATTAAACGATCTCCCGGAAGTAAAGGGAGATGTATCAAAAAGAATTTTTCATGTAGAATCTAAGATACAAGATGATGCGAGAGAGCACATCAGGAGAGAAGGAATGAAGGATATAGCGAGTGTCGAAGAAGAACAATTATAAATTCATTCGTCCTCCTTTGGTTTAAGACTACCGGCTAATCCACAAAGGGAGATAAAGGCTGTCAAATTATTTGTTGAAAATATATATTTGAGGTTGGTCAATGTCGTCTATTAGCCCTTGATGAGATTTTCCTTGATAAATGAAATAAACACGGAGGGTATGTTTTCCATGGCATTTCCGACCCTCTTCCTTATGGGTGATGCTAAATGGTTGCAGCCAAGGATTAGAAGAGTATAGTTTCATGATTATGTGAAGCATTTGATAAGGTATCATGGTAATAGGTTTGGAAGGAACCCATATTTAGATATTGTGTACATAATAAACAAATGAGGGACCAAAATTAGACTACAACTTCTGTTTTTGTCAAAAAAAAAATTAAGGAAAATTTTCCCACGACTATTGAAGACTTGTGTCGTCACATTAATAATGCGAGTGATGATAAGTTCGAAGAACAAGTGATACATTTTGGAACAAATCTTCATGGGACTAGGTCCTACCGGTACTCGTGTTGTAGCCATCTCACGCATATGATTATTCAGTTAGGTAGCTCAATTTTTTTTTTTACGCTTACTGCCGCATACACAAAGTTGTTTGTTGCACCGGTTGATTCTTGGAGAACCTCTTTTGAATTCTTCAAGGGAATATAGGAGGAGGATTGAAAAAATGATAGATTATCCTTATATTGTCATGGATTACATGCACAAAAGATTTGAGATATTTCATGAAGAAAGGATACAAAAACAAATTGGTGTAAAGGATTACTGGTACACGTTTGTATTTTTCCTGTTCCATTAAAATTAATTTGAAGTTGTGTAGTGATATGATGCATTATCAATATTATGAACGAATTATTTTGTAAGCCACATGTTATTTTTGCATGATGTTTAATAGGTTTGAGTGGCAACATTGATGATCTGCACATGTTTGCGGATTCATGTGGGTTCCCAATAGCCCCTACATAAAAACATTGGATTGGATGGATGAGAATCATGTTACAAATACAAAATCATTTTTTGATAGATACGTTACTTCATGGAATCCCCATGACAACCATTAGATAAATGTCATGCTCGGTCAGTCTAGAGATGAAGATCCTTGGTCGATGAAACCTTCATGGATATTAGAAGTTGCCTGCTTAATGACTATGAAGAAATTATCAACCATGTCAAGAGACACATGAAATGTAGTGAGATGCCCTACTTGCAAAAGAAAGGATTGTCCATGGTTTGTTATGATAATGTTCCGTGTGATCTTCGAGATGATTCAAAGGTTTTTATTGATGCAGACAGTTGGAAGAGATTTGAACCGTCCTACAAAAATACGAGATTGAATCTTCACAACTCAGACATGTTGGTTATATGGTGTTGTAATGACACGCAGTCCTAAAGTATATATAAAAATATGCTTCAAAGGTTGAAAAGAGGTATGAGATTTTTCATGACATGTTGATGAGGATATCAGATGATGTAGAGGGGGAATATTCTGCACTGTGCATCTACTAGAGGTTTTTGATGGAAACAATTGTAAAATGTGATATTGGGGCGCAAAAAACATGTCACATGTTGTTAAAGTTGTCATTTGTTCAGTGCATTTGTAGATTTGTGATTCTGAATGTTGGTTGGAATATTTTTTCACAAGGTGAGTACGACGTCTGGAGAGGATGACAGTGGATCATGTATTCATCGATGCATATAAGGATCGTCTAGTATAGTTGAAATCCATCTCATTAATTGATGTTTCCAGACCATGGTTGTTTAATGTGAAGAGAAATAAAGACAAATGGAATTGGAGGGACACATCTGCTATCACACGCATGTGGCCATGATATTGCTTCGTTCTTGAAAGCAGTTTAGAGGATCATGGGAAATTGTTTTGGAGTGAGTTGGTGTTTTACAAACCATTTCATGATATACATAAGGACATAAGTAGTACTAGGTGTAACATCCCCATTTTAATATACTAGAACAAGGGAAATTTTTATTTTTATTTTTATATAACGTTCTCTATTATGAATTATATAATTCAAACACATGTTCAAGTTTTAATAATTGTTCTCTGCCCAAACAACACAGTTTGGAACACACAATTTCCTTTTAAAACTAATGTTCCCTGTTCGCATATTTACAATATGGAACACACATTCAATGCCATTTAATCTTATAACAGATTCTATATGCTGCTGTAAATGACTCGAAGAACTGCCGATCTCCCATTTTCATGGCTCAGAGTTTCAACGATCTTTCATTTCATGACTCGGCAACTACCGATCCTTCATGTTCGTTCATGCATAGTATATTATATATACAAGTTCTCTTAACCATTTCCGGTTATCAAAGTGATCCATTTAAGAAGCCTATCTGAATATCTGTTACTGATATTCATCTGACATCCTGCATCTTAAATTAAGTGATTAGGACAATGCAACCAACACTTGCGATACTTTGGCCAAAGATTTTCACATGCTTTGCATGATCATATTCCTGGATGTGATACACATCAATGGAATACATCCTTCACTTCACTTCACCTGTTATCTAGAATGGTCTTTCCTGGTTCCTACCAGTCCTTTCAATTTAAGGTCAGATTCAAACTTCCAATTTCCAACTAGCAATATGAACGAATATAGGAAGGCACTCATGGTAACTAAAGATATGTAGACATACAGTGTCGTTCCCCATGACTCCGTGTGTCTAGTTATCTTTAGTCCTCCGGAGTCACTCCGTATACGTGATCATACTCCTATCCCCAGCCAAGAACTTCACATTCAGCCTATGTATTCTTGATGATTTAATTCGGGAGGGCATTGTAATATGTCAACTATAACATTGTGTCGTCATGAAGACCCCGTCTTCATGAAGAAACCGTGTTGTAGCTGGCATATGTCAATGTCCTACAGAATCCTCCCATCAAGAGTACACATCCTACTCAAGTGATTTGGATATGATCTTAATATTTAAGATCAACTTTCAGCAACCATGTTGATCCTTTATCCTCATTCCCGTTACAGTTGTATGTAGCTAAGAGAGACTAAATCCGTCTTCTAGCTTGCTATACATCTTCTCCTTCTTACCGAAGGGTTGCATTTTTCCTACTTGGTTCTCTTCTTAATCATTGGATTAAGCAGCCCGTTACCGACGGACGTGATAAGTTTAACCTATTAAACTTAACCAAGTTTTTCACAACTGTAACTAAATTCAGAATTCCAGCTTATTAGACGTCATCTAAACGAGGTCTAATTCCCAATAAATGTATTCATTTATTGTCCTTAACCTTACATAGTTAAGGTTCATTAGCTCTGGATATATTTATCCCATATCCTTTCTTTCTAAATTTAACATACGAGGTTATTAACAGAGTCCGAAAATGAAGTTCGGCTGCTCCTAAGTCAATTGATATTCCTTAGCTTCCAAGCTAATCCTGAATACCTATCAGTTATGGAATCATATTCTTCCTAATCCTTTTAATGTCAATTAAAAATTCATATTAACCCCAAGTATGAACTAATTACACATTCCAACTTAAAAGTTGCATTTAGGTAAGAATAGATATCAATTCCTTTTTAACAGCCATCCAAGGACAATTAAATAAATCCAAATCAAGAAATAACATTATATTTCCAATTTAATCAACAATATCAAACTGATATAGTTATTAAAAATGTCACACTTGTATTTGTATTCATCAATCCATTTCATAATCCATACATTTGCCAATCCAACTGACTAGACTTTGTTTATATAAAACATCATTACTACTCATAGATAGAAGAATGTACTTTCTTCTTTTCACAATTCCTCGTAGAGGAATAATAACTAACAAATACAATTCATCTTCAGACAATCAAAAGAAGCATCAGAAAATAGCCATGTCTTCATTCTAATCAAATTCCATCTGCAAAATTACTTGCATGGGTCAGTTCAATGAACTGAGCATATTAAGCACTTGTCATTAAAATGAGGTGCTTTTAATTAACTGTCTCAATAAAAGAACCCTGCTTTTATGAAACGACAGTATGAACATCAATCAAGAATTAAGCATCAAAAGAATGGACAGCATAACAACTGAACCATCTAAATATCATCCCAATCAGCCAAATAATTGTTGTCCTATTTTCCACATAACCGTTACAAGTTCCAGATTACAATATTTGTAAGAACTAGGAATATAAGTAAGCATACTGCTGTTATAACATAACGGTTATCAATTCCATTTCCTTTCATTAGTAGTAAATGCAAAGGATAAAATCTAACTGAAATGTAAACCAATTACTTTCCTTTCAGTTCATGCATCTCATTTGATTCCAAGCAATCAAGTACAGACGAGAAAGCAAACAGCAATGAATATAGTTGCTCATACCCAAGCAATACAAAATTCGTACTTAAACGATTACAGATTTCCAACTGTATGAAAGAAGAAAAGATCATTTTTCCTAGTTATCCATCCACATTCCTATTTCTTTCCTCATGACTATCCTAAAAATTGAATCCAAACGAGACACAAATCAAGATAACAGTTCAGAGTGAAACTTACAAAATCCATTCAGAATTCACTTTCCAGCAGTAAGAATAATTTCATTCATAATCAGCTTTAAATGAAAACAAGGAAGAACTTATCGTCCTTATCAATACTTCATTTAATTCAGGCTCATACGAATACCAAAAACAGGTTAGTAAAACATCATATTCATCATAGAACAAGCAGTATAAGGATGCATACTATGTACTTGTTGTACTAGAAGATTCCATACTTCTTTCACTATATTTTTAACCAAATAAACAGTTATACAATCACGCAATCACTTATTCATATGACCTTCTATATCCATGAACGCATACAGTTCATAATAACAATTTGCACATTGTTGTTACCTACAGCAAGACCAATTCATATGCATAGTAAAGCTCCAATGCTATTTCCAGAATTCAAACAGCAAAAAGAGAAGAATTCGTTCCTTAAACTATTCAAATAAGAAAACAACCATTTTCTTCAACTCAACAAGAATTAGTCAAGTTGGATTCATTTTTCTTTGAATGACAGTGCAAAGATCAGAAGACCACATGAAACATTCAAAATTTCCGTTTGTATAGAAAGATAACAACACGCAGGAAACCATCTAAATGCCACTGTCATCTCTATCAAGCTGAACTTATAACGTTCATTAAAAACCAAATTACTATTTCTTTCAAATCGAAAACAGTAGAAAGAAGAAGAATTCATTTCCCTATAATTTCAGTAAAAAAAAATTATCTTCTTCCAAAGGAAATAAAAACACCCAAGTCGTGTTTATCCTAGCATGACAGCTCAACTCATAATTTGATAACTGAACAATCATTCAACAATGAAATGCAAACTCTCATGGCCTGTACAGTTTCAATCCAATCTACCACAAACAATGATTATCCAATTCGAGTTCTACCTCGATCAACCGTTAAATCCAAAAACAGCATTCTCCTTTTTCTTAATGAGGTACAGAACTCAAAATATAATATTCATATATCAATACCTCTATCAAGGAAAACCCGCATAGGGTGTTAAATGCGTAAGCTTGGTACAGTCAAGACAGACCCAAACAGCAAGCTTATTTCCATAATTTTCCATTCATTATACAGAAATAAAAAGTCGAGTTCTTATTCACAACTACAATCCGAACTGGAAGATCAAATTGTTTTCATAAAACACAAAAAAATCAACCTTCCTTCACAGCAAGAAAGGAATGTAAACATATGTAAGTTCAAAAGAAAAACAGTTAACTTCTCCTACTTCCATGAATACCCAAAACATTATTCGTTCATTTCTTATGCAAGAAAAAGGAACAACAATAAAAATATTCCCATTACTTCTTTCAAATCGAGTTCCTAAGCTCAAATAAAACCCAAATTCTATTTCCATCAAAATCCAAAACAGCTGAAGGAAAAGGATCTTATTTCCTTTTTAAAGATTTCAGTATAGAAACAACATCAAACAAATCGCACATCCTATACAGTTTTTATCACTTAAGTTCATATAGCAAAAGAAAAATTGCTCAACACTGAAAGACAACTCCTACTGTCTATACAGATTTCATCATTCAAATTCATATAACAAAAGAACAATTACACAGCAATGAAAACAACTCATACTACCTATACCATTTTCATATAAACATTAACAGAGAAAATACCCATTTTGAATTCTCCAAAACTGTCAAACAAACCCACACAGCAGTTCGTATTTCCTACTCATATTCATGTAAAGACAAATCAATCACAACAGCAAGAAACGATTTTACCCAATTCATTTCAAACAATGACAACAAAATCGAATAAACCCAGAACCCAAGAGTAGGGTTGTTTTAATGAGACGCTTAAGTAAAGCAAGTGTTTTAAAGAGAAGGGATTAACATGCATGCAATTTCTTCCTCGAAACTCGAAGAAAACCACGTCTACAGAAGGTGTTTCCTTCCACGGAAACAACATGAGCTTCCCAACAATCACCTTCCTCTACAGGCTCAGCAACAGCCTCCAATTTTCAAAGAAACAATGACAGGACCCAAACTCAACTGGTTCGATTGAACCAAGCAAAAACCAAATGCAGAGCAACTTTCCAAAAACCCGAACAACACAATGAACAATCAAAAATTCCTCCAAACTCTTTCCAAGGCGGACTAGTCACGAAGACCAAAAAAATTAAATGCGTTAAAGGCTCTGCCTTTTCCTATTTTCTCATGCCACCGCCGACTTGGTTTGGCAAACCATCAAATTCGAATTTTGCATGCAAAACCAAGTTTAGCTTCATAATCAACTAGATACCTGTATTTTTTCCCTGTTCCCGCCAAACTGGCGATATCCACATAAGGACTTCACATTAATGCCATTAAACACCCTTCATCCTTATCCTTTCCCATGGGTCTGCGCGTCCCCTTCTAGGTTGGGATTAGTTTAGGATTCGTATTAGTGTTCAACCTAGGTCATAGCCTAGTCTTTAGGTTAATAGAACTTAGGCATATTTCCACCTTTTTATATAATTTAAAAATCCACTTAGGATAGTAGTTTAGGATGTAAGGTAGGACTTAGGATTAGATTAGGATCTAATTCCCTCTAACACCTAACACTAATCAACCTTCAATCCAGTCAAGTCTTCCCAACTGACTTCCAATTTCAACACTGTATAGGACATTCCATCCCATGTTAACATGCCTGAGCCACCCGTATCCCGGCATTTCTCGCCTTACGGGGTCTCACGTTACGACAGTGTATGGTTCGAGAATCGAACCCTTTTCTGTTGGCATCTACGTGCCAACTGTTCATACCTGTAATCAAGTGCTGCACATTTATATCAACCTTCAATTCAGTTCAAGAGTAAATCGATAAAGTGATTACAAGAAGGCCATAGCATAAAGAGTTCAACAAGCATACGATAATTTGTCATCACATCAGCAAACACACAAGTAACAATAACTGCTTGTCCCATGCAAATAAATTATAGTATGCAAGAATCCAAACTAGCAACACATTCCCTTAAGATCAAAATATATATCTTAACTGAGGATTTTGACTTACGATGTGTCATAAATTGGCATCCTAAATGTGAAAGAGGCTAGGTAATCAACAAAGCGTTGTTATTAAACCAAAATGGTAACAAACGTTAGTTAATTAATGGAAACAACTAATTATAACAGAATTGGTAAGAATGAGAGTGATTAATGTGCTTTTAGCAATAAGGTTGAAAAATTAGAATTTAGGTGTCTACAAATAGTACTAAACATTGTAAATCCATTTTTGATCATGGCCTATGGTTTATTCAAAACACATTGATTGCATTTACCTATTGGACTAAGGACTTTCAGTTACCAAGTAGGAAAAATGCAAAATAACCATTAGGGTTGAATTGTTATGACTTCATATTCCCCTTTGGGGTTTTACTAAGAATTACAATCAGCTCCTTAAGGTTTTAGTTTGCATGATCAACCCCAAATCACCTTTGAAAGAGGATTTTTGTGGAGACTTAAGAAAGGATATGATGGAAATCATTGACATTTAGGTCGGTGATATCCACAATTCACAATGAGTGCTCTATATGAACCTTATAAATACATGTTTTCGATTACAATCTTCACTCACATGATTAGGAATTCCCTTTTATGTAGAGGTGCATTTGTGGTCACAAAAGAAACCTAATAGGGATAGTAGAGCATCCACCTCCTCTAGTAGTGGTTGGACTACAATTCCCAACAAGAAAAACTCAGTGGCCTCTTGGGGTGCCATCACACCATTGGTCATTGTGTACATACCCACAACTTGGTTTGGAAGTCCTACTCCCACTAACAAGACAACCATCCAATCCCGTCTCCATCCATCCCTCGCACCTTGCAAGACATTTTCACCTCCCAAACCATGTCATTTCCCTTAAATCCGTCGAATCCTCACTCTAAGCCCACCCATCAAGATTATTTTGATAACATATTTACATTAGGCCACAAAACCATCCTTCGTCGATCTTGCAACCCCTTTCCCTCTGGCAAAGATGATCATGTTTAGCGAAAATGTGCATCTCAATGAGTTTATATAGTGCGAAAATGCCTTTTCCAATAATTTTGCATCCCTTCAAAACTTGTATGAGGGATTCAATAGGAACCTTGACAATATCCAATGATTTTACATTCTTGGAATGTTCAAGGTCTTACTGAACCGACCCACAAATATGTGGTCAGGGAAAATTGTAGGTATTTTAGTATTTAGAAGTAGAAAAGAACAAATATATTAAATAATCATAATTGTATCACTATAAATGGAGCTCACTCTCATAGATTTTGTCTCTTTAGATCAATTACAGAAGCTCTTTCCCATGAACACTTTCTCAGACTAATTGGTGGAAAGATTATAATTGGTTGGTCGCCACCCATTTTCACTAGTACAAACCCCATATTTGTTATAATTTGTTGGTGCCCCATGAAATATTTTTTCTTACTTAAACCACTGGTTGAATTTGTCTTCCACACACTAGATTTAGGAAAGGCAATTGACTAGCCTTTGGAAAAATTCCACTAGACCTAAAAAGGCTTACTTTCTATGTTGTATTTTCTACGATTCTGGTCCATAACCTCTTAGTAATGAATTGGATATGTAAGCAAATGGGAATTGCAAACCCTTTTTTCTCTACATGTAACCAACCTAAAACCATCAAACACTTATTTTGGTTATTTTATTTTTCCCAATAAAGCTGGAATTATATTTAGTCATTGTTCGATTTCTTTCGTCTATATATGTTTACCTGGAAAAAGGTTTTTCTTGGGGACTCGGCCATGCAACCTACAAAATACAACAAGATTTGCTAATTACTTAGAGATGACATTCTTTATCAAATTTGGAAAGATACAAATTTTCTTTTTTGCACATTCAAATGAGTAGACTTCATTTCTATTTCTAATAAATTAATTGTCATTGCAAATATATTAAAATTCGTATCTGGGTCCATGTAGAAAAGGTCCTCCTAGAGGTGGAACATTTGTAAACACCTATTGATCATTGGGGCAATGCACGATGCATGGCCACATTGGATCCACCAAACCACCCATGACTACTCTCTAACCTTTGTGGTTATGGCCATAGTCTTCCCCATTTCCGCTCACAGAGTCAACGAAGAAGCTTTATCTCTCACTCTCAGTCACATTCTCTCTTTCTATGGGGAAGTGAAAACAAGAGTCTTGATCCCTCCTAGGGTGGCAATGGTACTAGTGGTGATTTTGGCGATGTTCATCTTATCGATGTTACTCCCCATGGTGGTGATGGTGGCATTGAAAACAATTATGGAGGTTTCGAGAAAATTTCCTCATCTTGCTTTGACGATCTCACCCAGGCAGGATGATAAAGGTGGCAATCAATTCAAACATCCAGCGCCCACTTCCATCATCAGCCTCCGTGTTTATAGCTACTGCTACTTAATGTTTTGTCCTTTGTGCTATTTGTTTTTTTACTTATTTTATTATTGAACATTCTATTAAATTGATGTAATTGTTAATGGTTTGGCCCAAGTGCCACCTTTTTTTCTTGAGCTATCTTTATTTGACATTTGAGTTGTACATCAATACCACCCATATTTTTGGATGATTTACTTTGTACATTATTTAAGCCATTGATAGAGTAATGTTTTTCAATAAAATAAAATTTGTAACTATCAATTTAAAAGGATAACACAATTTTATGTTAATTTTGTTTTGATTACATACATTAAATTACATTAAGTGTGAATTATTCTATTTAATATTAAATAATTAGATTAAATGTGAAGGAATTTATTTAATATTTAATTGATTACATTAAGTGTAAATTATTTTATTTAATTAATTGCATTAAGTGAATTGTTTTATTCAATACTTATAAGCAATTAAGTTGAATACTAGTATGAACAATTTTGATTAGATTGTTATTAGTGTGCTGACTTTAACTAATATAATATATTATATTATATTATGATGTTGAAAAAAAAAAAACCATTTCACACCAATACATTAAACATTTGTTATTAGAAAGAGGAACAGGAATTTCTTGGGCTTTCCACCGTCTACCCTCTTCATTATTTGCAGCTGTGAGCTTTATTTATATTTTTGTCAAAATATTACATAAACGTTGGAAACCTTACAAAGTAACTACTAAGGGGTTCAACATAGCCTGGCCTTGGCTTGGGATTACTGTAAAATATGAAGGAATAAAAGAACGGGAGAAGTACATATAAATGAAAGAATTAAGAGAATCTGGTCTGCTCGATCGACTAAACTCATTCGTATTTGAATTCAATTGGATATGCATTCAACGGGAAGACCCTGTGGAAACCTTTTGGTGTCTGAACAGTAGTTATATATCATGTAATTCTTCTGCACCCATTCAAGTTTCTGCTGCTCAGTCGGCATCAATGTTTGTGAAGTATACCATGATTTTGAGGAGCAATCAGAAGATCTACGGCACAACTGCGCTTTGAAATTTCGGTATGAAGCAACGAAGGGGGATTTGGTCCAGTCGATCTTCACCGCACCGCCTCTGGTTGCCCAATTGTCCCCGTTCCACAGACTCGAATATATTCTCATCGCTTGATTCTTCGGATATGGCACGCCCAAATGTTCCTTGTTCTTAAACACTCTCACCGGAGTCCCGTCCACAGAAAATCTGCAATATAAAATAAATATTATGATTAGGCGGGTGAGATTGCATAAGAACCCGGCGAAGCACTTAATTAGTTGCAGGAGAAGAACAACTACTTACAGGATTTGTTGTGGATTCCATTGAACAGAGTAAGTGTGGAAGTCTGCGGTGGGGTCAAACCAAAGGTAAAATTGTTGTTCGCGATTGCCCAAGCCTTGACAGAAGACATTAGTGTGCAGAACATAGGGATCCCCGGACAGGTTTCCCAGGAACTCAAAGTCTATTTCGTCGTGCTTATCTCCTCCAGACGAAAGCTGCAACAAATTAACCATCAGTACCAGGTTATATCTTTTTATTTTATTAGTTAGAGAATACCACTAGCAAATTTATGACTAAATAACTTACATAGTAAGCAGTTACAGTGCCTGCCGAGTTGCCTGGCACTAACTTGATCTGCATATCAATCTCGCCAAACAGATATTCCTTCTTCGATTGGAATCCTGAACCTGTATTCATACACATCATGAGGGCACAAATGAGAAAGGGTTCATCACATTACAGTAACTAAATGATTACAAGTTGAGGTCCGACGAAAGAATATTGCCTGAGGACTGGTCGAGAACCAGCTTCAAATGATTCCCGTTGTTAAGTATTTTGGCAAGATTATTTCCCCATGTAATGTCGAAGTGGCTGTTAAAATTTGCAGAAACAAGCTGTGTCGAAAATGAGAATGCAAGGCTTAATACGAGAAAAGATACGAGCAGGTCCATTGTGAAACGAAGTGGTAGCTTAAAGAAAAATCAATGGCCTACTTATAAGTGGGGGAGGAATGAACGGCGATGACGAAAAATCATATGAAATTTGGTGGGTTGCTTGTTCGTGTTTGGATGAGTTGGATATTCGAGCGCGTTATGTTATGCGTTTCCAGCCAGACAGAGTTGTATTTTATCGCGGCGGTCAATTTGGCTAGCTGCCACATCGCATTCCAATGCAAAATATAATGGTAGTTTTTATGTTCCACGCGTTGACTCCGAATACATTTCCAACAGGGGATGAGATTTGACGGCCATGGCCACCCGTCAGAGAGATTTTTAAGGATGGTTTGACTTTATAAATGTTCGAGTTTTAAATTTATAATCAATGCTTGTTTACCAAATTATCTCGGGTTCCATTTATGAGTATCATAGATTGTTGTTGCTGGTATAATAAATTATTAAAGACACACATAAGAGAATTTATATTATATATAACAAATTTTTTAATTGTGAGAACAACTTGCCTTAAGAAAATTAATGAATTACACAAATATTAGTATGTGATTCGTAAACATTAAGTAAAAAAGTAAAATATGCGCAAAACCCTCAAAAACGTCTAGGATGAATTGACTATTGAGATATATAATCTATTCTTACATCATACCCATTTGTGATCAAATTTGAAAGGTAGTCCTTAATTAATAACAATGTTGTACGGAACAGCAAGGGAGACAAAGTGGAAAAACATATACAACACTATGTAATGCACATATTTTTGTAACAAGTGCAGTAAAGAACAAGAAAATTAAAGAACAACACCTTAGAAACAAAGAAAACAACAATTTATAGTTAAAAGATAGAACTAGAAAATCAGTGTAACAACATATAGAACAAAGCACATACACATTGTTATGTTCATAATGTTGTTCACACAAAGCAATAAATAAATAATAAATAAATAAAATAGAAGTCAGTTAATTCTCCATACTAGAAAATATGTGGCAATTTTTTTCTTGTAATCTCGTTTAATATTGTTTTAAATACAATAGATGACAGTTTTCTCAACATACTCAGCAACTTGCAAGGTCGCTGTTATTTCCGTTCGGAAGTGGGTTAAACATCTTACAGAATTTCAATCTCTTTTAGAGGTAGTAATTTAATTCTCAGTACATGTTTTATACTAGATACCTAATTTTTTTCCCAGGTGTAAAGATTTTACTCGTCAATACTCTTGGCAAAGTTAATTACCATGATCTTAGATCAATGCGACAAGATTATCTATATCCTCTTATTAGATATAACTGATTTAAAGTCTAAATCAAACCATAAGAGCAAACGTTAACATAACAAGGTTCTACCCCTCACCATTAATCAAAATCCATTAAATATAATTTAATCCCACCAAAACAAGTAGATAGGGTGAAAATAATAATAACAACAATAAAAACTTATTCCTTTAAATTTTCCAAATAAGAAAATTCAGAATGAGGACCACTTGCAAGTGAGAGAATATGCGCTAAATCCAAGCCATAGGATTAACTCCATCCTCACAGTTGATCTTAGGAAGGAGAAGAAAGCCCTGAAATTTCCTTATGATGCCTTATGCCTCTTTTGTTTTAACTAGTGGTAGGAGGTCATTGTCAGAACTACAAATTTTCTCCATATGTATGGCCGACAAGTTGCCTTGATCAGAAGAAGGGCTCACAAGGCTTCTATTCGGGAGTATGTTAAAAGCACGAGGGCTCTTGACCACTCGCCTCTTAATACTAGCCTTTAAATCGAGGTGGCACTCTGGCGACACAAACTCAAGATGGAAGAAGTTTACCAAGACTGTGGGGCTCAAATTAGAGGTCGGCTCCATTGGATCAAGATCAGTGATTATACATCTAAGAATCAACATGTGGCTATAGGATGCACTCAACCTCCCAAGGTCGTGTCGAGAAAAACAATATGAAATGGAAAGATGGGTATGGAATAGATAAATAGGGCGGATAGGAAAAAATGCAAAAAATGGGCGAAAATGGCTAACAAGTAATCAAGGCAATTGAATGTCTTGTAAGGGAGCTATGGGAATCTACTCATCTAAGGAAATGAATGCTTTCCTAACTTGGGTGGGTGAAATGGAACGGTCGAGGAGAATGGCTACTCTAAGGAGTTTTTCAGTATTAGTATCGTCAAACGCCCTCTGAACTGGTTATGGGATGCGTGCTAAATGTACATCATTTTCATCATAAAAGTCTCAAGACAAGGTCATGGAGGTGTGAGAGGAAACGTGTGGGTAGGAAAAATGGGTGAATTGTGGAAACTAATCTCGACTGGCTTGACTATGTTAGAACATGTAAGCGTTGCCCTCTTAGACGTTCAAATCTGTCAACTGTGAGATGATAATGGGTGGAAGTGGGGTGGTTTGGAAAATGAGGTGTCTGAGGCCTTGGTCAATGTTTGTCAATTGTGGAACTAGGTTTGGTTGAGGCACTTGTGGATTGCACACCAAATATCTGTGTTGCCTAGGGCCTTGGATGGTCATATGGGATATACAAACTATTAAAGCAAAGAAACAAACAAACTCGAAAAGAACCCGCAAGAGAGAAAGGTAAATGTTTAGGGAACCTAAGACAACTAAGGATACGTAAGGAGAGGTGTTAATTCCTTTCTAATTAACTCTATGTTCGTGTTGGAGCTCGAAATTGCACACGTACTAAATCACAAGAATCTAGGGATGTGAGGCAACATGGGACTATCTCCAAGTTGTGGGACTCGAACTGAGATAGACCTCCAGAGAAGGTCGGATTCCTCTACCTATTTAGATTCTACTACACTACTCCTAGGAATTGAAATGCAACTATCTAACTCTACTCTAACTTTCCAAGGGTAGGGTGTGAAGGAGATGCATAAAATAGAAACCTAAACTAGAGAAGGCAATAGCACCAAAAATAAGGGCATGAATATTTTGGAAACAGAGAAAATGTGAGAAAACGAAAATGAAGAGGGAAGAAACGAAAGCCACAGTTCAAAACCATATCCAGGGTTCCACTTTCACGATGCACAATAGACACAAATTCTAAAACAACACATACAACACACCTGCGAGTGACTGAGAGGAAAGGAAACGTAATAAAACCGCAACTAAGGTAGAAACGAGCCACAAAACCAAATATTTTATTGCTTAAAGATCATGCACAGATCATTACAATACAAGAGGAAGATGAAAAACATTTACAAAATTCAATTCCATGGCATACGACCCATAGAACACTCACATAACACTTTTGTGATACCCTTGCATTCCCAAAGTATCCAATATTAAAACTAGGCATCACTTTATAATATATAGAAAAATGAAAGAAGAAACAAGAAGAAGAAAAGAGAGGGAAATTCAAATTCCTCCCTCCACCATCCAACCACCTTCATTAAATTCACTAAAAAGGTCTACATGCCTACAAATACCACTTCCCCATGCCATTTTCCTTGTTGAAGAAGGAACGGTGCCCATACTGCATTAAATTCAGGCGGTTGCACCGTCTGAAAGTACACTTGCGTGTTGGAGACACCTATCTTTATCTTTGCGCACCTACCTCTATTTGACGTAGTAAATATGATTTTATTGCGTAGATGAGGTCAAGATTTACCCAATGATGCAAGATCTACAGAGATCAAATCATCGGATTCAGGATTATATCCATTTTTAGCTTCCCGCGGAAAACTATTATTTTCCTTTAATACACGACTTTGACTTCCACGGCTTTGTCTTCTTCAATCCATATCTCTATTATATTTCTTGCTTGACCCGCAGCCTGTCCAATGTGGTGAAGCTTCGTTCCAACATTTGTGGACCATTTTCCTTCAACTCACGGTCTTTACTCATTTTCTTTTTATCCGTGACTTTACTTTACTCCTTCCAGATGATGCTCAAATTCTTCCGTGGTTTAACCCTTTGGTCACTGCTTTCTAAAATATGTCCTTTATTCTACAATACTTATTCCTTTACCCATGGCTCTGATGACCTTCCGCGGCATGACTCAGACTTAGCAGCTTCCAACTTTGGCCACGACTTTTCACTTTTATCCGCAGCATACTTAAACTTTCCCGTAGCTCTCTTAGTTGTTCAATTTTTGCAAGGTTACAAAAATGGACAACATTTTTAGTGACTCATAGGGGCCATCTGCCTACTAGATTAGATGATCAGTATCCTGCGACATCCATTGGGCATGGAGTCAGCCTAATGATTCGAAAAACTGTTCTTAACTTTAAAATTCTTCCTTTAGCAAACTTGGAACTATGATGAGACCGTGCACAAGAACATATTAAATCAACAAACCTACACTACTAAAAAAACAATGTGCTGAAAGCACTTAGAGGAATTGAAATCCTAAACTATTATGTACAAGATGCATGAAATATATTAATGAGACGGTTTAAGGTGAATCCCATTGACCAAGATTTGAAACACATTCCCATCAAGATCATATAACTCAAATGAGTTATCCATCTTATAAGCAGTGATGATGTATGGCCCACTCCAACTAACATCAAATTAGGAGTGTCTTCCTAGATTAGCTTGATCCACATCCCATTTCAATACTAAATCTCTAACCTTGAATGTATTATTTCTATCTTTCTTGTCAAACCACTGTTTGGTTGACTTCTGATGTTGTTCCATTCTTATCATGGGGGCATTTATATTTTCTTCTAGCTCTACCAACTTCACCATCCTGATCTCTCTTTGATCCGCACCTTCAAATTCTAACTGCTAAGCTAATTCAAGTGACAAATGAAGTCTTACCTCTTTGCCATATACTAGTTTGTATGGAGAAGTGCCAATAGCTTTCTTCACTATTGTGTGCCACTACCTTTGATTAACATTCATTGATCTCTTCATGATTCTGATCAAATTATTTTTGGTAGATTTTTCTAATCCATTACCTTGGGGGTAATAATTGGAAGAAGTTTTTCAGATAAATCCCAAGTCTAATGTAGCCAACTTTAACACAAACTCAATACACTGCAAATATCTTGAACTCAAAGAAAATAAATCTTCTTCTTTGTTATTAAATCATGATTTACAATGCTTCATAAATAGGAAAACAAATTCCAATTTGAGTTGCCAAGAAAAATTTAATTAACTTTGACTAAATCTACTCTAGGTGGCAGAATTTACTATTTTTATCAGTTTACTAGAACTTGCTATTCTTAGTAATTTTGCATGCTTACTCATACGGGCACAAAAAATTTCCATGCATATTCTACATGCCTAAATTAGAGGAATTTCCAACTTTCTAACCTACTTTGAATTCAAGAGACTAAAATTTACTAATGCCCTAAAACAGAAAAAAAACTAAATTACAACTTAGATCGTAATTTTTGGCCTTCAAATTGTAGATTTAGGGCACGGAAATTTTCCAAAACGTGCTCTAACTAGTAGGTCAGGTTGACTTGTGAGTTCGTCTCATCAAAACAGGTGGTTTAAAAAAAATGAACTTAAATGGACACCTAGAGCACAAGCTATGACCTTTTCAAGTTCCTACTAAAAATAGTGCATCAAATTCCTAAAGCCCAATTAGAAATTCTATATCCCAAGAAATATTTTGCATTGTCAGAAACAATGGTTTATAGAACACCAAACCTTGTAACAATTTCTTCAAGAAATTCTAGGATAGTTCATTCAGTGACTTCTTTTAATGGTGTGGCTTCTCTCCACCAGGTGAAATAGTCTATTCTTATTAAAACCCACTTATGGTCAGTGCTAGATGGAGGATTAATCATACCAATGAAGTCAAGACCCCATTGTAAAAATGGTTGATCTGCTTGAATTGGATGAAGAGGGAGATCCACCAATCTTTTATTCCCAGTGAAGAGTGCACATTCCTTACGCTTCCTCACCCATATGTAAGCATCCATGAACAATGTAGGCCAAAAATATCATGCTTTGATGATCTTCATGACTGTAGTTTTAGCAGAGAAATGTCCACCTGAGAAACAATCATGGAACTCAGCTAGAACCTTGTAACATTTCTCACATTCAACGTGCTTGAGAAACAATCCATCAATATTTCTTTTGAATAATACGCTATCAATAAATGCATAAGGAATGGATCATAACCTTAAATGTTTTCTCTTTGCTTTATTAAAACCAAGAGGGTATATGCTAGCAAACAAGAACCTAGTCATATCATCAATCCAAATACGATCAGTGAATACATTTCTTTCATCCTTTTGTCATTTAACATTGTTTTAAGGCTCTTCATTCATGAGGGAGGCTTCTTGGGGTTCCATAGCATCTAAAGCCAGTTTCTCACACAGGGCCCTTCCTCTTACAAATTTTTTGCCCTTGATAGTTACATCATATTCCATAATTTTAGTCACCCATCCAGCTCGTTTCTTGTTGATTTCTTCTCCCATGATGAAGTCTCTCACAATGGAAAGTGACACTAAAATTTTAATGTGGTTAGAAACAATCATACTCTTGAATTTCTTCAATTCTCTCATGATGGAAAACACTTATTTTTCAATGTGGCTATACTTGAGCTCATAATCCTTCAGTGTTTTAGTGAAGAAGGCCACATATTGCTCATTCCTTGATCATTCTTCTGGGTTAAAACTGTGGCAATACTCGATTTCACCCCATAAGCATATAGAATGAAATCCTTGGCATAGTTTGGGTTAATCAATGTGGGGGCCTGAGAAATATCTTGTTTTATTTTTTCAGCGGTCCACTTGAAGATCGAATTCTTCTTTAGCATGAGATTAATAGGTCTTACCAAAACCACAAAGCTAGGAATGAAATGCCTCATAAAGTTGATTTTTCTAAGGAATGACAAAAAGATAAGATGCACAAACGGCTAGAAAGGACCCAAAAATTGTGACCAAAGTACAAAGAGGACTGGGGCTCCCAGAGGGGATGAGGGCATCTGGTTCTGGCATCTTGGCTAGGCATCTGAGTCTATGAAGGGTAAAACTGAAGTATGAAAAGATAGACTGGGCCAGTAAAATTGTAAGACCGAAAGTAGCAATAGAAAGCAACCAAAGATGGCCAAATACATGGGTTAGTTAGTACTTTTATTACTTAGGAATCATGCAAATAACACTATGTGATCGAGACTAAATAATGACTCAAAGTGCATGATTTTGTGTCTAAAAGATGACAAGGGCACCTAGAGGGGATGAGGGCTTCTAGCGTTGGCGTCTTGGCTAGGTGCTGGTGTCTAGGATGACAAATTTCAAATACTAAAAAGGAAGACTGAGAAAGTAAAGGCGCAACATTGAAAGTAACAATAAAAAGAAAAGAAAGGTGTCCAAAGACATGGGTTGACTAGTATTGTTATTGCTTAGGAATTATATGAATAATAGTATGTAATCATGACTAGATAATTACCTAAAGTACGTGATTTTGTGTCTACAAGAGCTAGAAAACTAGAAAATATGAAGCACAGACTATCGCAACGAAGCTCATAAAAAATGTAGATATGATGGAACACATTGGACAGGGGTTCTCAGAAAAGGGCAGGGGCGAAAGGAACACAACAGACTGGAAATGGGCACCTATGACTATGAAAATGCTTAGAAAACCATCTTTGACTGGTCGCAAGGTGTTTGTTGTCCTTCACCTTTAAATGGATGCTTGAATGCTCTTGAATAGCCTTTGGATGTAACCTTAGGTGGTGATAGCTAATGTTTGGTGTTTGGTCCTTTATTATGATAACATAACTTTATAATTAATGTTTCCCTTACTTGAATTTTGTAATTAACCCTGAAAAGGTTGAATGCCAAAATAAGATGCACGAACGGCTAGAAATGACCCAAAATATGTGAACAAAGTATAAATAGGTCAGGGGTGCCTAGAGGGAACAGGAGCGCCTCGCGCTGGCATTTTGGCTGGCCACTAGTGTCCAAAATGAGAAATGTCGAGGTGTAAAAAAACTGACTGAGCTAGAAAGAGTGTAAGATAAAAAGTATCAATAGAAAGAAAGCGAAGATGGCCAAAGACATAGGTTGATTAGTACTTTTCTTACTTAGGAATCATATGAATAGTAGTAGGTAATTAGGACTAGATAATTACCCAAAGTGCATGATTTCATGTCTACATTTTCCCACACTTTATGTTGTTGAGTGAAATATCGATAACATAAACTAGATAAGAGATGCATACCTAACAACAATGAAGATCAATGGCAAGAAACGTGCAGAGAGACAAGGAAAAGTGTGGAGTGATAAAAAGGCAGAGTATAGAGACTAAAGATGAGAAAGTATAAAAAGTGATGACATAATGACCCTAGGGAGGAAACGCATGTTGTAGATGTCACCAATGTGTTTGTCGTTGATGTTGATGCTTGTTTGTTTGATGTTGTTTGTTGATGTAGGATGGTGATGAATGATGTTGACTACCGCTTCCCATACAGACAGACCTGCAAAAGAGAAGAATGAACAAGTAGTCAAATGTGCATGTATATGTGTAAAAAGCATGTAAAATGAAAAATGTGAAAAAGGAACATGTGCACCTGATCTATGATGAGGAAAGAGTGTAGAAAGGATCATGTAGATGTTGTAGAAGAAAAATTTTTTTGGGTGATCTCATGCCATTTGTGCGGACTACGAGATTTTTGGGCGATCTCATACAAATGATCTAGAAGAAGTGTAGGGAGAAAAGTCTGGTATCATCCTCTAACCTTTAACTAACTCCCGCAATGTAGAACACCAATGCAGATGGTGTGTAAAAATCTGATTCAGTTCAACTATTTTCGACCCAATGCCGAAAAATTAAAATGTTGTATGTTATGTGTGAGTACTATCTACCCTGTAAAAGTCGTTGTGTGGAATTCTGTAGACTATGCTACACTGAGGAATTTTTTGTAACTGCCCCTAGTCATGGGCATCTAGGAAGGTTTGGGGGCACCCAGGCACTACTGTCTGGGTCTGGGTGTTGGTTTTTGTGTTGTGTCAAGGACCCAAGTCAGGATATGAGCCTTGTCTAATACTGATGACTATGATGTACCAGTATTGTCTTATGTTGAACTGTGACTGTGAACTACTGTATAGGGTGACTGATTCACCCAAATGACGCCCCCCTCATTTGGGGTGCATGTGATGTTTCTAAAGAGTATACATCCCAAAGGAAGACCAACCGTTGGGCTAAAACGGATGCCCTGCAAGGGGAGGGAGTGTGCTTGGTAGAAACTAAGGCACACACAATCAAAGTGTCTAGGAAACAAGTGTTAGTGTAAGAAAAGACAAATATACATGTAAAAGACATAATTTAAGATATCAAGCAAGAAGAAAATGTGTAAGTTAAGAGGTAAGAAGATAATGTAGACTGCGAAAAGAAGGTTTCAAACATGGGACATCACTCACGATGTCTGAAGAAAATCAAGTCTGACTAGGCCAAAATCATACAAGTATGCACACAAGACAAAGGGAAAATCCCGCAAACAATGAAAAACAATTACAAACAAAGACAAACAATGTAACAGACAACCATGGAAACAAATAGACTTGCAAGAAAAATGTTTCACATGAAGCACCCATTAGCATGTTAGAAAGATAAAAAGTATGTCAAAGTGTGTATAATACGATAGTAACATGTTATGAAGCCAAAGGAAAAAATAACACCTATAGTATATGAAAGTGGCTTCCCCTAGGAGCCACTGTGGAACTGGTAATAGGTATTGCACCAAGCATCCATGTTGCATGTATGGATCTGTAGAATCTGTGTTCACAACTAGAAAGAAAGAGAACACACATGTGTGTATGATAAAGATAATGACATACAATATATCTATCTAGCATGTGTAAAGAACTGTACATGTAACGAGTAAATGTAAATAAGAATAAATTTGACCAAGATATGTGGTATGCTTTGGAGTGTAAATGAAATTGAATATAGAATGAGTGTGATACGATACGTGTTCCCCATGAGTGAGTATAGATGTTTATGCATGTGATGAGGTTAATTTATATATGCCCCCTCAGCAGTCAATAATGAACCATAAACGAGAGTGCATCATTAAGAAATGGTTTGAATTATGTGTATTAGAAAGATGTGGTCGATAAAGTGCAGAGCATAGAGTGTGTGAGTGAACGTGTGAGTGTGGTGAGGTCCATATAAGATGTAGACCCTCAACAATCAAGTATGGACCATAGAACTAGAGTGCATCATAGGGAAATGGTTTGAATGATGTTTTATGTAGAAATATGCGATCAAGAGGGCACAGAGCGTAAATTGTAGAATAATGTTGTGTAGATGATAGAAGGATTGAATAAGATGCTAAAAAGAGTGTTGAATGTGAAGCACGAAGTACATATTGTGAAGTGATGCCATGTGGTGTGTAATAATAAATAATTCATTAGAAGAATTGATCAAGAAGCTTAGGATGAGATGCTAGAATGATTGATGATGTAGCATAAAGCTTAGATCATAAAATGTGTGAATAATATTGTAGAAGGTATTGATTGTGAAGCAGATAGTGTAAATTGTAAAATAGCGCCACATGATGTGATAACTAGCAATACTTATTGATTGTGAAGACCAAACGTATAAGGATGTAAGGATGAGGTGAGGTTCAATTTAGATTTAGAGCTTCAGCAGTCAAGTATGAACCATGAGACTATATTACGTCCTCGAGTAGTGTACACTGCAAAGGTTTGATCATGGTGCGTAGAGTGTAGAATAGAATAGCATGATGCGTAAGTAGAATATGGTAGAATGATGTACATTGTAAACGTGTAATATGTTGTTTGAAATTGTGACACTAGAAAGATGTGAGTTTAATTTTCTGAGTGTGAGAATTTTTAATTTGCAACACAATATTCATAGATTGTGTAAGTTTGTAAAGCAGAAAGCATGTATAATGCATAGTAGAAGTAAAGAGATGATGTCAAAGATGTGCATAGTCGAAAATGTGTAAAAGAAAGCATTGTAAATGTGAAATATGTAGTGTGTGAGGTTCATGTCCATAGTATTCCCTCAAAAATCAAGTGTGAACCTAGCACAAGAGTGTGTCATACGGTAATGACAATACTAATATATCAGGATGTGCATGATGTATGTGATAGATTGAATGTGAAATGATGAGAATATAAGACACTTGTCGATTCTAGAAAGGGGGAGAAAGAAATAGTGTGATGCCCCCCAAATATGTGAGAATGAATGTGTTATATGACAAAAGTTAAAGACAAGGGTCCTCCACCTGATGCATGTAGCGATAAAGGCATGTGACCATGCTCTAAGACCAGTGGTGTATGAGAAAAATAATGCATCGGTGAATGTGTATGAGACTTAGGAGGTGATGGAGGTGTTGAAATAATTTTTAGAGGAGGTTTCTTAGGTTGAGTTGATAGTGTTGTAGATGACTTGAGAGGAGGTGGAGTGAGACTAATTTTGAGAGGTGGTTGCTTAGTTTGAGTGGATTGAATAGGTAGTGCTTGAGTGACAAAAGAAGAAACACTATAATTGAGGACATGATGCTCATATAATTAGACTTAGACGACTCAGATATAGGAACCCATTGAGATGTAATAAGTGGAGAGGAACATGTAACAGAATGCTTTGCAATGAATGAGAGAAAATCTTGACACTCAAGATGTTTGATTCTTCATTGTAAAGCATAATAGTCATTGTCATTATGTCCTTTGATTCGATGATAATTGCAATATGGAATACCTTTATATTTGATCAGCTGATAAGGAGGATAGCCATGAGAAGATGGTAAAGTGATCAATTGATGACTAAGGAGCTCAATAAGTATATCATTTTGCTTAGCATTGTGATTAAACATGAGAGGCTCTGATAATGGTAAGACTTGAGGCTCACTGATATGAGCACATGTAAAAGACATAGAATGAAGATGAGATGTAGAAGGATAAAAAAACATGAGCCTGAGAAGCATCCTTAAGTTTTTGGATTTCAGATTTAAGAGATGTAATCATGGATTCCATAGCCTGAAATTTGTATTGAAATAAATAATGTAAAGCTTGAATGGATTCCAACATGGGATAATTACATAGAGGATCACGAAGAGTATGGGTGCCCAGAAAAGGACAGGGGAACCTACAGGTGAGACAGAATTTAAATGGGTTCCTATGACTACGAAAATATTCAAAAAAGCATCTTTGACTGGTCGCAAGGTGTTCGATGTCCTTCACCTTTGAATGGATACTAGAATGGATGATTGAATGCTCTTGAATAGCCTTTAGATGCAACCTTAGGCGGTGATAGTTAATGCTTAGTGCTTGGTCCTTTATTATAATCACATAACTTTATATTTATATGATTCCCTTGTTTGAATTTTGTAATTAACCCTGAAAAGGCCGACTACCAAAAAGATAAGATGCTCAAACAACTAGAAACGACCCAAAATATGTGAACAAAGTATAAAGAGGTTAGGGGCACCCAGAGGGGACAAGAAAGCCTAGTGTTGGAATCCTAGTTGGGTGTTGGTGTCCAAGATGAGAAAAGTTGAGGTGTGAAAAGACAGATTGAGCTAGAAAGAGTGTAAGACCAAAAGCAGCAATGGAAAGAAAGAAAAGATGGCCAAAGACATGGGTTAGTTAGTAATTTTCTTACTTAGGAATCATATGAATACTAGTATGTAATCATGACTAGATAATGACCCAAAGTGTGTGATTTTGTGTCTACAACAACTTACAATACATTTAACAATATAACTAAGTGAATTGTCATAACAAATAACTTAATAACTTACAAATATGTGTGTACACTAATAACATATTTTCCTAATAATTTTTTCAACTACAAAAGGGATTCTATTGAGATGAATTAACATAGTCTGCCATCGGTGTTAAGGCACAAGGACCAAACTAGGTCCAGGGTTAGTTCCATACACATCAACACAAAGCACTAGGAGAAATTGACTATGAAATGTAGTGCATCGCTTTGTAACTCACAAACAGGGTGACTTCCGAGGTTAGTACAAATCAATCTTTTGCATCTTTATTTTAGATCTAATGGTTGCTTGAGCTTGTTACATGATTGCTAGGGTTTTTTTATAGGTTTAGGAGTGAAATATCTAGGGTTTTGTGCAAAGGTGAAGATACCAAATAGAGATAAACAATGACATATAAAAAACATCTCTAGTTGAAAATCCTTATTTATTATAGGTGCAAGACCATACAATTTGGCCTATACTGTACCATATGTTCTTGCCCTTTTGGTACGATCCTGAACATAGAGCTCCAGAACCACAACAATTGATTTGACTAGTTCCCAAATCTATTCCTACCCAAATCACTCATTGACATACTCAGACAACTTTTTGAACGAGCTAAGTGCCTCTTTCCACATTTTTTATATTCCAAATTGTGTGTATTGATTATCATGTTATATGCTTCTTCCATATGATCTATAACATAAATATGAGTGTGTTTTGTAAGCTTAGTTACTATAGTATCATTCATAAATCTTAATTAATATAAATTAGGGTTGATACACTTATCTGCAACATCCTTATTATTTTTATCCTCTTCTTCTTTCCCTTTTTTGTCCTATATAGCTAAGAAAACATGTTCCATTTCCTCTCAAGACCAATTAGACCTCTCCTTTCGCAAATGAGAGAGCCAACTCCGTGATGAACCATGAAGCCAAAGTGAAAATCATGTCTTCCGAATTAGTGATGGAAACACGGTCTTCTTAAATTGGATCCACTTCTCTCTAGCATCAATCTCAACCTCTCTACAAAAATATTTAAACCCCACGATTCACCAAAAATTATGGTTTCAAGAACAAACTCCTTTGACCAATATTCACCTACCAATTTTTGAAATATTTCAATCTCAAATAAGAAAATATAGAGAGAAAATATTATTTAATTCTTTTAGGAACTTTTGAAAATGTAGACACCTTAGAAAAAATCCAAAATTGTTGTCTGTAGAGTGAATTTGTACAAAAAACTTAAAATCGAAATAAATTTCTCAATAAAACTGAAAAAATAATAAAATTTGTACTCTAGCTTCCTTGAAGTTTTTTACTGTTAGGTTAAATTATGCATTATATTACCTTAAAGATTTAATTATTTAATAAGGTAATTATTTTATATATTGTTATAAAACATTATAACAATATTTGTCATATTATTGCATAGGTTATATTGTTACGTAGTTGTAACAATTATTATTTGTTTGTATTCAATTATTGTTGCTTCCTGGATGTATTTTAGAATTTGTTGTGATTTTCGTTGTACATGTGCAACCCGTTTAATTGTTTGTATATTGGTGTCCAATATGTATAAATATTATAGCACTCCATTGTAACGGTTGATTAATTTCACATTAATAAAATATACAGGCTTCTGTCCCTGTTTGTGAAATTACATTTGGTGTCAGAGCAGGTTGAATGATATTAGAGTATTGCAACAGAGTTTGAGGAGTATTAGAGAATCTTGTGAAAGAAAATGAGAGCCAGAGTTTCCTCTGCAACTTCCCAGCCCCATCCCATGCAATACCATCATCAAATTCCTCAAATTCGCCATCAAATTCATCAAAACCACCTTTATTCATTGCAATTAAGGTTGAGGAGGATTGAATACACCAAGGGAAGAGATTACAAGCTCAAAGGAAGGAAGAAAATTGATCTAAGGCGCCATACACACTCAAAACCGCCTTCATTCTCACCAAAACCGCCTGTCATTTTTTCACTTTGCTGGAATTTTTTCTCAAAACCACCTTTCCCAAACCGTGGTTTTTTAAAGAGGTATGGTTTTACAGTTTGGAAGTGTTTAATTACAATTTGCTCTTAATACATATTTGTTTAGCTTAGCCGCCCAAGTGGCTAGCATAACTTTTGTAAGACACTTCCCATAAAGAGAGGTCAAGGGGTCAAATCCCCCTCCCTCACCCACTACCAAATTTGGCGGTAAATTTAGTGGAACTGCTAACTTTAGCGACAAATTCAAATTTAGTTATAACTAACTAAATTTAGCAAGAAAAACCATATTTTAGGGTAAAACTATTTTTCCTCCACTCTGCATATTTTTACATTCTGAGCACTTTTTGCCAAAGGAGGGCTACCTAAAAACTTCATTTGAGCTAGTTTTTTACAGTTTTTTACTCAACAAGCCATATTGGACTCCAAAGGCCACCAGTGGCCGCAAAACAAAAAAAATGCCTATCATTCAATTTTTTCTAATTTTTTTGAATGTAATTACATGCTTCAATATATTGCACTAATTTATAGGTTGCCATAGTCAACTGCAAAAATATTGTAACTACTCAGAAATTGGTAGAGAGTTGTAATCAAAAATAGTAAAAATTGGTTTTAAAACACTCACGAGATCCTAGATCTCATTCGCAACATTCGGTATATACAGTGCCTCTAGGAAGCACTTATGGGTAAAGCTTTCGTGACTACTACTACGCTTAACACCTAATATAGCTGCAACAACATCTTCTAGGCATCGACCCTTTAAATCGATGGGGAGTAATAAGGTCATAGTGCACACACTATGAGCCATCCCATCCGTCTATGAATGATTGCATGACATAAATCTAGACTGAGAAATTATCCGAGTATATAGTGAAGTTACACGCGCGTATGAGGATATTTCTTTGAGCCGGTGTTAATAATCACACAGACCCCTTTCAGTAGTGTTTTGGTACCACGTATTGAATTCTTTCACGTACGTTAACGCCTCTTTCATGTACCACCAGGTATATAGAAAGGGCGAGCTTCTTCCACATACTGTAGGGTATATCAGAAGGGCGCGTATATAGAAAGGTTTGGTATATCAAACTGATGGTATATAGATTGGGAGACCTTATACCTGGAGTGATAAGAGCCTAACCATGTCAGTGATTTCTGCAAAATGGGCACCAATGCCCCCAAATTGTTTCTTCCAAATTCACAACTACTCAGAGGAAATAACTATGCTGCCTGGAAGAAAAAATCAAGACACAACTTGAGTTTGAAGAGATCTGGCCTATTGTGAATGGTACTCTGACCAGATCAACTACTGATACAACACAACAATGATAGTTTGATAAAGCAGATTAGAAGGCCAAACTCATCATCTTGTTTGGAGTGTCCGACGATGTGCAACCCCACATTCGAGATGCCAAAATAGCCAAAGAAGTGTGGGATAAGTTGAGCATGGTATATGAGGCCAAAAACAAGAATGTCATACTGAATTTATAGAGTCAGTTACACACACTGAAGTTCAAGCAGAATGAGAAAATCGAAGCTTTCTTGAGAAGAGTTGCAGAGTTGAGGGCTTAACTTCTAGCCCTAGGAGAAGCGGTCACAGATGATGCTCTTGTTCCCATTGTTCTGAGAGCACTCCCTTCTTCTTACCACATTTTTGTAACAACACTAAACTTGTCAGATAAAACAGTTAGTTTTGACAAGCTGGTAAACTTACTGCAACAAGAGGAAGCCATGCATAATAAGGATGATGAAGAGGAGCAGACACTTTCTTCACATCAAAAATGGAAAGGAAAAGGTAAGGGAAAACCTAATTCCTATCAAAATTCCCAACATCAGAATCAGTATCAACATCAAGGGGACAAACAACAGAAGAAACAATGTCCAATCTACAAAAGAGGACATGAGTTGAAAGATTGTTGGTATAATACATACAAAAAAGGTTCATCAAATAATTCTAGACCTCAACACCAACAATCTCACAAGGGACATACAAACTAAAATCAAGGGAAAAAAAATGGGAACTGGAAAAGAAGACCCCATCAACAAGGAAATATTGTTGAACAAGAAGAACATTCAGATAATGAAGACTTCTTGTACACTGCTCAATCAAGTGAACCTTCCACATCATCTAGTGATGTATGGTATGTTGATTCGGGAGCCACTTGACACATGACCGGCCACAGAGACTAGTTTACTTCAATGAGGGACACACCTTCGAAAAACCATGTTTCATTGGGAGATGATTCTTCATATACAGTTCAGGGGATTGGGAACATTTCTCTACCCCTTGGTTCACACAACTGTAGACTATCAGATGTCTTATATGTCCCTGGGTTGACAAAGAATCTGATTTCAGTCAGTCAACTCCTAGATCACAACTTAAAAATTGACTTTGATAGTCATTTCGGCAAGAAAATGTGTTTTATTCGAGACAAATCACGAGGCTCAAAAATAGTTGTAAAATCCTCCAATGTGGGATGCATGTTCTAGCTTGATTTTTTCCACAGAGATGATCAAACACTTGTGGCTAAGAAATCTACCTCAACACAGTTGTGGCATCGGAGACTTGGTCATGTTAGTTTCAAGTATCTCGAGACACTTCACCGGCGCAATATGGTACATGGGTTACCATCTCTTCAGAAGGATACAGACAAGTGTCCTCACTGCCTAGTAGGAAAACAACACAGAGCTTCATTCCAGAAGAGTACATATCGAGCTCATGGTAAGCTTGATCTGGTTCATACCGATATTTTCGGTCCAATGCAACCAAGTCATTCTGGATTTCAGTACTTCATGCTTTGTGTTGACGACTATTCAAGAAAAATGTGGATTTTTTTTCTTCACAAGAAAAGTGAAGCTTTTGAAACCTTCAAAAAGTTCAAAGTAGCTGTTGAGAATGAAATTGGTCGTCACATCAGAACTCTCCACTCAGATCGAGGGGGGGAATTCACTAGTAATGAGTTCAAAGACTACCTACAAACTCACAGGATTCGTCGACAAATACCTCCTCCACACACACCACAGCAGAATGGTGTTGTTGAGAGAAGAAATGGTACTATCATGGAAATGGTGCGATGCATGATTGATGATTCTAGACTTGCAAAGACATTCTGGGAAGAAGTAGCAAAGACAACAATGTATTTGTTGAATAGAGTGCCCACAGTTTCTCTTGACGGAGTAACACCACAAGAAGCATGGTCAAAGTGGAAACCATCTATTGCACACCTTAGAGTATTCAGGTGTAAAGAAAGTATGCACATACCCAAGAAAAACAGAAAGAAATTAGACATGAAGTCATAGAAACTCATCTTCATTGGGTACAATGAAGAGACTCTTGGGTACAGATTGATGGATCTAAAGACCAGGAAAGTCTACACTAGTAGAGATGTTGAGTTCTTTGAGAAGAAGGAAGCAGAGGCTCCTCCTCCAGACTCACCTAATGTAGATTCTTCACCAGTTATAAAAACTAAAGTTGATGTTCCCACTAATGATGAAAGTGATGATGGGGATGATGGTGTTGATCTAATAGAACCATGACCCGTGGAACAGTTCAACTTATGCCCAAGTGGTGTACTAGCACGTTATGAGATGCAAGAATGGATGCTCCACCGGATACATCCACCCCTGGACCACGAACTCATAATAAAGCAAGAGAAGAAGTGAAATTTTCTTTGATGAGTAGATTTATTGAGTCTGATGAGCCCTCTAGTCCAGGAATCCCTAAGTCAAAATCTTGGAAAGATGCCATGGACTCTGAATATCAGTCAGTAATGAAAAATAACACTTGACAACTTGTCGATCTTCCACTAGGGAAGAAACCCATTGGATGCAGATGGTATTCAAAACAAATAGCAGATGGGACAAGTACAAAGAGAGACTTGTAGCAAAGGGGTATGCACAAAAATAAGGCATTGACTACAAGGATACATTTTCTCCCACATCTAAGATCAAGACAATCAGGATGATCTTTTCTCTAGCTGCACAGTTTGGTTGGAAATTCCATTAGATGGACGTAAAAAGTGCCTTCATGAATGAAGATTTACAAGAAGAAGTCTACATGACTCAACCTGAGGGACATGTAGTACTTGGTCAAGAAGCAAAGGTATGCAAACTCAAGAAATATTTGTATGGCCTCAAACAAGCACCCTGGGCATGGTACATCAAAATTGATGAGCATCTCATACAACATGGATTTGTTAGAAATCCATACGATCCCAATATTTACCTTAAAAAGAAAGGGGGAGAGATTTTGATTGTCGTTATCTATGTCGACGATCTAGTCATCACTGGCAGTTCAGTGAGGATGATCGATGCAATGAAGAAAGATCTTAATCGATCGTTTGACATGAAAGATCTAGGGTTAATGCACTATTATCTTGGATTGGAAGTATGGTAGAAAGAGAATCACATCTTTGTTTCTCAAATGAAATATACCAAGACAACGCTTGAGAAATTTAGGATGATGGATTGCACACTGATTGCTACACCTATGGAGAACAGATTGTAGTTATCTCATTCAGATCCATCTCCTGAGGTAAATGCCACTCTCTATCGATATTTGATTGGGAGTCTCATTTACCTAACCTACACTAGACCAAATATCAACTTTGCAGTGAGTTATCTATCCAGGTTCATGCAGGAACCCAAATTTTTTCATTGGAAAGCAGAAAGACGCATCTTGAGATATCTCAAAGGATCAGTGGATCTTGGTCTAGAATACAAGAAGAATGAAAACTTCTTCTTGACTTGATATTCAGATTCAAATCATGTAGGCAACATTGATGACAAAAAATCCACTTCTGGATATTTGTTTTTTATGGGATCTGGACCAATATTATGGGGAAGCAAGAAACAACACTTTGTTTCTCATTCTTCCATAGAAGTTGAGTATCGTTCTGCAGGAGAAGTTTTCTGTGAAGCAATATGGCTATGTCGCATACTAGAAGGACTTAGAATACCATAGGAAAAACTGATCAGCATGTATGTTGACAATGAAGGTGTTCTCAAACTTGTTCACAATCCAATTTTTCATGAAAGAACAAAACACATTAATGTATAGGTACATTTCATATGCGAGCATGTCTTGAAGCACAATATACAGCTTCATTTTTGTCCAACAACTGAACAACAAGCATATATCTTCACAAAGTCACTTGCACGTGACAAGTTTGAGTTTTTCAGAGAGTTCCTCTCCTCATCCCTTGAGGCAATGCAAAATTAAGGGGGGGAATGTTAAGTTGATTTATGCATTATATTACCTTAAATATTTAATTATTTAATAAGGTAATTATTTTATATATTGTTATAAAACTTTATAACAATATTTGTCATATTATTACATAGGTTATATTGTTACATAGTTGTAACAATTATTATTTATTTGTATTTAATTATTGTTGCTTCCCGGATGTATTTTGGAAGTTGTTGTGATTTTGATTGTACCTATGCAACCCATTTATTTGTTTGTATATTATTTTCCAATATGTATAAATATCGCAGCACTCCATTGTAATGGTTGATTAATTTCACATTAATAAAATATACAGGGTTATGTCCCTATTTGTGAAATTACATTTACAACACCAGTAGAAAAATTACAGAAAATTTCCAAGTTGTTTCCAATATATTAATGAATCTTCAAAATTAGGGTTTTAATATATTTTTTGCCTATATCGATGCTTTTAATACAACTTGATAAGATCTTCACATGTAATAAATGAACATTTTGAACAATACACAGAGTATAATGAAGATTAACATAAGAGACATCGATGGGCCAAAATGACCTAATATTCAATATATTCAGAAATAGAAGAATACCCTTAAAATAAGGCAACACCATACAATACTCCTCAAGGAGGGAATTGCTCCACGATCTTCTAATATGAGAATTCCATTTCTAGGGGGATACTTCCAATATCCTTCTACCAAATAGAAGACTCAACTCATACATGACATATCTCATAATGATACTCATATCCTTCATATAGGCATACATCATTCTCAATGGATGTGTAATATCAAATTGTAATGTACATCGACTCATTACCCAATATAACTAATTACTATCTAACTCCATATATTATAAACATATAACTAACTAAGGTGGATGTGTGCCAAATATTGGCATTTTCATTAGCCCATATATGTTTAATATCATATCCCAAGGTATATGACAAGTCATGTTAGTAAGCCCTTTCACATTCTAAGAGGACACAATCATGGAATAACATTTGCTTACATGTTGGCCTCCAAAATTTCCTCACCATCCTTTATTGGAACTAAAAATTATTACCCAAATAAGAGTGATGATTACTTTTCATAGTTATTTATTACAAATGTTCTCTGTTTATTTTGTGCATACTTGCCATTTTTTGGTGGTGGGGAAGTGTTGCATTCTCCACATGATCAAAACCATAAAACTTCATGTTGAACTCGAGTTATTCACCTCTAGTATAGGTTGTGTTGGTTGGGTAACTATGAATTGGAGAAAATTTGTTGTTTATGGGGTGTGAATAATAGGTTTCGTCATTAGATGGAAGGTCAAGGCTAGTTATTTATCATACACTGTTGAACTACTTATGGATTTGTACATAGGGTTAGGGCCTTTCCCCTAATACAAGGTTGTTGGGAATTCCTTTTGTTGATAAAAGTGGTCCATTTATCATAGGATATTTGAGGACCCTTATTAACCTTAGGAGAGGTTTTGGTCGGTGGAGCATGCATGAGTTGTTTCATGGAATTTCTCAAATTTTATGGTTTATGGCTTGGAAACTGAAGTAAGTGTTGCATATGTTAATATAAACTACGTGATGCATGAGTGTTTTGTCACCTATTTGTATGTCAATAGTTTTTTTTGGGGTATTTTGACATATCAATATTAATGCATACATGTTTTTATGGTTGAGATACATAAGATGTGGTTTTCTTAAACCCTGTAAAATGCCCTAGCAGTTTAATTAAGTGATCTATGAAATTCCAACTTGGGGCAAAGGAATACTAGGGAGCTCTATCCAAAAAGGGATTTTTATCTTGGCATGCTTATAGACAAAAAAATAAAACATGGGTCTAATATCAAAATACATGTTTGTTATGAATAAACAAAGGGCCACGCGCAATAATGCCTCTATAGTGATCAACATTGTTAAAATTGAACATAAAGAAGTTAATTGTAATATTTTGCACACTCTCAAGTTTGACACCATGGGGGATGGCATGCATTATAGATCTATAAGTTCAAGGTTCTTTTTTAGGGGACTTAACCAACAAAACAAGCAACTAATTTGAATTGTTCAAAATAATTGCATGGCTTATTAAACTCTGAGCAATCCAAAACAACATCGGACAAAATTCTAGGGGTATGTTCATTACCTCACGAAAAATTTGTTAGAGCGAAATCACAGCACCCCCGAATGGCCAAAGATGTGAAGTGGTTAAAATGGGACATTCGGTGTGATTGCATAACATTAGATCATCTCTCAAGTTGTGGGACTTGCAAACCTAAGATGATCCTCCAGAGAAAGTTGGTTCTTGTTCCTAAACTACCTGCCATGAGCTACTCTAATGCAGGAAAAAACTAAACTATCCTAATCTAACCATTCCAAGGAACCAGAGAGAAAGAGAGGGTGAAAGAAAAGCTTACACTAAAGCGGTGATACACTAGAGAAGGAAAGGGTTGAGATGCTCTATTGAGGGAGGATGAAACAAGGGAGAAAGGAAGATGGGAAGGTCAGACAGAAGTGACACAAACCCAGATCCCTAATCCATGATCAAAACTCCATGAAACACAATGCCCTACACCTGCAAATGTGAAATACATGCACATAAAACAAGATTTGAAAGGGAGAGGCACGAAGAGACAACAAAACAATGCAAAGGGTTGAAGAAACATCACAAAAACACGTTTTATTGCTCTATATGGGTGCACAGACCATTACGTTTTTGCTTAGAGGCACAAAAATTCTTGACAGGCGTAGGAGAAGGTTTTCAACTCAAAATGGAGTTGAGGAAAAAAATTTGACAGAGTTTCCCTATGCCCAGAATAATCTCCTCTTCTCAAATGAGAAGTGTTACAATATATAGAAAGAATAAGAGAGAGAAGAGGGAAAAGTTGAATCCTGTTTCAACTACCACGGGATATGCATTGAATCCTTCCTTGAAGACTCAACCACTATCAATCAATGCCTTTCTCAAATCCACCCCAAATCTGATCATGGCTCCCTGTCTGTCCCATATTGAAGAAGAATCGGTAGATCGAATCGAATCAGATCTGGTAGTTAGGAGAAATTGGGCTCTGTATTAATGGCCTGGAAGACATTTTCCCATATTTTCACCCACCAAAACCTGCAAAAAATGATATTTTATGTTTCCAAGGCATAGAAAGCATCGAGATGCTTCCAAAAAATCTTCTCCCACCCAAATCTGAGTTCTCAGTCAAAAGATATGGCCATTTGAATTTTTTGGGTCGCAGGCACGTAATATTTAAATGAGTCTGTTTGTACCGGGTCCACGTGGCAGTTTTGTGCTCATTTGAGATTTGAACTCCTTCCTTCGCTCTTGGAATAGTTCCCATGTGACATGTGGCAATGTCCATAGGTTTCCCTATTTCCTTTGTATTCTTCCTAAGTCTTTTCCGCGGGTGGAGGCACTGTATCCAACCCAAGACACGTGGAGGTTTAGTGCATGTTTAGAAACTGCCCCCAGACTTTACCTTTGGAGTAGCGCGGATATGACACATGGAGACCTCCACGGGCCTTTGGAATTTTCAACGGTCGCCCTCACCTTTTCAGGCTCTGGGACACGTGGAAGGCCCGCGCTCATTTGACAACCTGCTCAGGGTCCTGCATTTGAATGTTATGTTGTTTGGACACCTGGTGCCTTCCACCTGCATTCATTACTTAGCCATTTTGGGCCCATTCTCCTTTTGATCTCTGTTGACCATTGGCTATGTGGAGGGTTGGCACAAGTTTGAGTCTCCGCCTTGGGCTCCCATTTTGGAATTACGTTGAGCCAACACTTGGCCCCTTCCGCCGAGTCAAAGACTTTTCAACAGCTGGTGCAACTTTTGGAGCTCTAGATGCATGGAGGTCTTGGTGTTTGTTTAAGCCTGCCCCTTTGGTTTTAACTTTTGGAGGTGCTCCATTTGGACACTTGGCCGCTTCCACTATCTCCTCCATACTTAGTCAATTTCGGGGTCCGTCCTAAACTATTTCAGAGCCCGAAGACTTTGAATCTTCACCATTTATTTTCCTTTGAGTCTCTGGTTCCTTTGACACAGCTCGGCTTCCTTCCCCGACCTTGCTATTCTATTTCTGAGCCCACATGTAATTTTTTTTGTTGGATTTGAGGCACGGATTCTCTTAAAAGAGTCGTTTCTTGAATTTCTTCTTGCACGGGGTCATTTGATCTTTCGCAGGCCCCACCACTCCATTGTAAAGTCCCTCTGCAACCTTGTTTGTCATCTTGGAATGTGAACTCGTGCAGGTCTGAGTCATTTCCTTCATAATTTCCTTATGTACAGGACTTGTCTTGACCAAATTTTCCGAGGGGGAAAATTTGGGATAACAATTTGGCAACTCACGAGGACATCTGCCTGCTAAATGAAGAGACCATTAGCCTTGAAGCATCCATTGGGCATGGAGTCACAATTAATGGCCTGGTATTGACCCCTTCCTTCAAAATGGACTCCCCGACTGCCTGCACTTTCTATGTTCTGCCTGTCCCTAAGCCTGCCCATGCGTCTGCACTCTCAATTTTCATAAGAAAATCTTGAAATGGAGTTTCTGAGAGTAGAAAATTGTATTGACCTGGGGCTTTCATTTGTCCTGAATGGACTGACTTAAAAAATGTCCTTTGGTTGCTTTGCATTTGTTTCATTTTTTGGAACTAGCAACTTCTACAGACAGCTATGGATCTTTCTGCCATGAATACTGAAGAGCCTGGCCTTGGTCTGTCCTGAGAATGGACTGTTACAATGTTTACCTGGGGCACATTGAACTTTGCAATGACATAACCTTGGAGCAACAAAACATAACAACAACGCTATGTACAAAGAATCAAATCATACATGCCTCAAATGAGACATGCAGAGTGTGCACAAGCACTTCTTCTGCTGAAAAACAAAATCTACTCCTACTCCTATACTAACCAGAAAGAAAGAAAAACTTAAACCAAATGCTACAGTCAGGGAGAAATAGCTTCCATTTCTCAAAAGGGGCAGCCATGCAAATGATTTGACACTGAATATGGCTGCCTGGATGAATAAAAAATTGACTTTAAGCCTGTCCTCCACCCAAATCATCAAGGTATCTACATTAACCAAAAATACCTCCTCAAGCTGATTGGCATTGGACTCCTGGAGGTGTTGATGATGACCCTTGGTACTTTGATGCTCATCCTCATGCCCTGAAGTAGGCATGACTGGTTTTGGCTTCTCCCTTGGCTCCAATGAAGCCAAATATCTGATTGGGCAAAGGTATGGTCCTTTGAATCTGCCCATGGTTCTGAACTCTAACTCCAAAAATGGAGTCTTTTTGTGGACCTTCTTGGATGGATGGTGAGAGAGAGATGATGACATCTCCTTGCTTTTTCTCTTCCTTCTCTTGTGAAGAACATGGAAGACCATGATCTTCCAACCCTGGTTCCAAAGGGATGTTGTGAGACACAGGTTGTTGTCTTTGAGTGCCCTCCTTTATGGCAACTAGGCTCATGTGCTTGGAAGATGGATGATGGAAGAGAAAATGATGTGATCTCCATGGGTATTTTCTCCATCAAAGCAATCCTCCAAGTCAGATAGATAATCTGCCTCGTTGTTGTCATGTTGCATGTGATTCTACCTCCTCCATGGTGTCCTCCTGATCTGCAACTTGATCACCATGGTTTCCCTTCATCCTCAAACATGAAGTTTGAAAGCTCAAAATCTTCTTCAACATCAAGAGCTTGAAGGGGATGAAGTGGAAGGAAGAATTGAAGGTTCTCCTGTAGCCTGCTCCACACTTGGAACCTCTGAAACTATATGGTCCTCCTCCATCATGGGTTCATCAATCAAATCAAGCCCTTGAAATGAAAGAAAAAAATCTTCAATGATGCCTTCTTCATTGAGTGGCCTCAACTCTGATTCGATCTCTCCCAACTGCTCCTCTTCAATGGGACTTGGAGCTAGTTGTTCTTCCTCTTCAACTAGTTGTGCATCTTGGATCAGCTCAGCATCCTCTTCAGACAAAGTGCCATCATGGACACTGTACATCTGGAGTAGCCAGACTGCTAATCTTCTTCTTCTTGTTTTTGTTCCTTCTCTGTTACAAACTCAGCCTCAGCCACCACTGGCTCTTCAACTTTGACCTCCTCTATTGGCTTGACCATCAAGGGGATCTTTATAAACCCAAATTTGGCAGCCCAACTCTTTAGATTGTCTGTCATTTCTTCTCTGTTGGGCTCCCCTTCTTGTTATTTTCCTTGACTGGATTCTTGAGTCTCTTCCCAACATGGACTTGGGAAAGCAAGAGGAGTGAATAGGTTGGGGTTCAACCAACTTTGCAATTATTTTTGGTGGGGCAAGGGAGGTGGAACTTCTTGTTTGTTTGGAGGGGATGACTGTTTGGAAGGGAAAGGGGGAGAGGAACTGAGGTGGGATGGGAGACTAGGGAATGGAGAAATGGAATCAACACTTGGGGTAGCAACTGGGAAGCTTGGAAATTGGAGCTTGGGTTGAGATGGTGCTGCTTGAGAAAGAGAAAAATGAAGCTATGAGATGGTGGACTTACCCATTGACAAGGTTGTCTTGACTCCAACTCATAAGCCTTCGATCTCCTCAGTCCATTGTGACAAGTTGGGGAAACACTTCAACCATGAAGTCTAGCTTCTCTTGAGGGCTGTAATGTCTTGGAAAAGGGCCTTCCCATGGACAAGGTGCCCTGCAACCAATCTTGAATGCCTTCATTTGTGCTATGCCCCTTGACTGAACCATGTCATCCTCCATTTTTTGAATTTTCTCCAATAAACCAACATTCTCCACATAATTGTCACCATTGTATGCGTCCCCTTGTTCTTGATAAGCTCCATGGCCAAACTGACTTTGACCTTGCTCATATGGTAAGCATAATGGTCTTAGATCTGATTATAATGCTGATTTGGAGGAGTTGGGAAATGCATTGGAGGTGGACTGCATTGTTGTTGTAAGTGTGAGTTCCATGAAGGGAATGAAGTCATGATTGCACAACCTCATGGAATGGGAGAAAATGAAAGAGATGGAAGAAGAAAATGGATGAAAATGAGTGGAAATGGATGGAAAAGGTCTGCAACTCAGAGAATGGGTTTTTGACCAGATGGAGTCACCAGATGTGCTTGCATGTGCCTCAAAAGGTTGAATCCCACCAAGAACACATCTACTTGATGAAATGAAGCGGTAAGGTACCTCAGACCGTCCCACCGGGTGTGCCAAAATTGTTAGTGCAAAATCACAGCACCCCTGAATGGCCAAAGATGTGAAGTGGTTAAAATGGGGCATTCGGTGTGATTGCATAACATTGGATCATCTCTCAAGCTGTGGGACTTGCAAACCTGAGATGATCCTCTAGAGAAAGCTGGTTCTTGTTCCTAAACTACCTGCCATGAGCTACTCTAATGTAGGCAAAAACTAAACTATCCTAATCTAACCATTCCAAGGAACCAGAGAGAAAGAGAGGGTGAAAGAAAATCCTACACTAAAGTGGTGATACACCAGAGAAGGAAAGGGGTGAGATGCTCTGTTGAGGGAGGATGAAACATGGGAGAAAGGAAGATGGGAAGGTCAGACAGAAGTGACACAAACCTAGATCCTAATCCATGATCAAAACTCCATGAAACACAATGCCCTGCACCTGCAAATGTGAAATACATGCACAAAAAATAGATTTGAAAGGGAGAGGCATGGAGAGACAACAAAACAATGCAAAGGGTTGAAGAAACACCACAAAAACACGTTTTATTGCTCTATATGGGTGCACAGACCATTACGTTTCTGCTTAGAGGCACAAAAAATGCTTGCCAGGCGTAGGAGAAGGTTTTCAACTCAAAATGGAGTTGGGAAACAAATTTGACAGAGTTTCCCTACGCCCAGAATAATCTCCCCTTCTCAAATGAGAAGTGTTACAATATATAGAAAGAATAAGAGAGAGAAGAGGGAAAAGTCGAATCCTGTTTCAACTACCACGGGATATGCATTGAATCCTACCTTGAAGACTCAACCGCTATCAATCAATGCCCCTTTCAAATCCACCCAAATCTGTTGATTTTGGCTCCCTCTGTCTGTCGTATTGAAGAAGAATAACAGATCGAATCGAATCAGATCTGGTAGTTGGAGAAATCAGGCTCTGTATTAATGGCCTGGAAGATGTTTTCCCATTTTTTACCCACCAACACCTGCAAAAATGATATTTTATGTTTCCAAGGCATAGAGGGTGTCGAGATGTTTCCAAAAAATCTTCTCCCGCCCAAATCTGAGTTCTCAGTCAAAAGATATGGCCATTTGAATTTTTTGGGTCGCGGGCAGCTCTGCGCTCATAATATTTAAATGAGTCTATCTATACCGGGTCCACGTGGCAGTTCTGCCACCACTGCTCAATATAATACCCAAATCTGTTTGAGATTTGACTCCTTCCTTCGCTCTTGGAATAACACCCATGTGACATGTGGCGGCATTGTAGGTTTCCCTATTTCCTTTGTATTCTTCCCGAGTCTTTTCCGCGGGCGGAGGCACTGTATCCGACCCAAGACACGTGGAGGCTTTGTGCATGTTTAGAAACTGCCCCCAGACTTTACCTTTGGAGTAGCGTGGATACGACACGTGGAGACCTCCATGGGCCTTTGGAATTTTCAACAATCGCCCTCACCTTTTTGGGCTCTGGGACACGTGGAAGGCCCACGCTCATTTGACAACCTGCTCAGGGTCCCACTTTTGAATGTGCGTTATTTGGACACCTGGCGCCTTCCACCTGCATTCATTACTTAGCCATTTTGGGCCCATTCTCCTTTTGACCTCTGTTGACCATTGGCTACGTGGAGGGCTGGTGCAAGTTTGAGTCTCTGCCTTGGGCTCCCATTTTGGAATTGCGTTGAGCCGACACTTGGCACCTTTCCGCTAAGTCGAAGACTTTTCAACGACCGGTGCAACTTTTGGAGCTCTGGATGCGTGGAGGCTTGGCGCTTGTTTGAGCCTGCCCCTTTGGTTTTAACTTTTGGAGGTGCGCCGTTTGGACACTTGGCAGCTTCCACTGTCTCCTCCATACTTAGGGGTCCGTCCTGAACTATTTCAGAGCCCGAAGACTTTGAATCTTTGCCGTTTCTTTTCCTTTGAGTCTCTGGTTCCTTTGACACTGCTCGACCTCCTTCCCCGACCCTGCTATTCCATTTCTGAGCCCGCCTGTAATTTGTTTGTTGGATTTGAGGCACGGATTCGCTCGACAGAGCCGTTTCTTGAATTTCTTCTTGCACGGGGTCATTTGATCTTTCGCAGGCCCTGCCACTCCATTGTAAAGTCCCTCTGCAACCTTGTTTGTCATCCTAGAATGTGAGCTCGCGGGTCTGAGTCATTTCCTTCATAATTTCCTTATGTGCAGGACTTGTCTTGACCAAATTTGCCCGGGGGGGGGGGCGAATTTGGGATAACAAAACTTTCAACATAAACTTTCTTGTTCGTTTATGCACCATGGACTCCACAACTTCGTCGATAAGTCCCATAACAACTACACACTGAATAGGAGATCATTATAAAGATGAAATTACTCTCTTAAAAGGAGTGACTTGAAAGGTATAATACTATAAATACATGACCATTTCCAATAAAACTACCCTCATTAAAGAAAAAAATAAAATAAAAAAATAAATAATTTATGGTAGTGTAACATAATTAACGGATAAACTTTATATGTTGGAATTCATTTCCGATAAATAGCCCAAAAAAACAAAGAAAGAAAGAAAGTTGTCCCATGCCATTAAACCGCCAAAAGTTCTTGATAAGTTTGTCCAACGATTGGGAAACCGCTTTCTGCTAATTGGGAAACCTCTGCGAGAAAATCCCAGAGAAAACTCATACCAAAAAACCTTGCTGAAAATTTAAGTTGGAAAGCTCATGCCGAAAACTCTCGGAGAGGTGTTCTTATCTCCAAGAGAGGTAATCGTAATTTTAAGTTTTTCACAGCTACTGCTGCAAAATGGTTGACAATTTCATTTCACCATACGTACATTCCAAATTATAAGCATCAACAGTAATGGCCAAAAGCATGGAAAAACTCGTGGGCGTTCATTCGCTTCTTCTTACCAAAAATCCTTATACAAGAACTCCAAATTCCAATAGAAAATCCGTGGACTTGAGCAGAGATGCCATAGCACTCTGTAAGCAGAGCCGATTAAAAGAAGCAATAAGTGTACTGGACAAAATGGATTTGGATGACGACATACCCAATTTGTTTACGGGTAACACGCTTGTGAGTATTTATGCCAAGTGCGGGAGATTAAAAGATGCTCGCAGAGTTCTGCAAGCAATGCCAAAACGAAATGTGGTTTCGTGGACGGCTTTGATTGCGGCTTCTTGCAAGTATGGACGTTATGAGGAAGCATTGAATTTGTTTTATCAAATGCAGCGGGAGGGAATCGAACCCAATGGCTTCACTTTTTCAAGTGTTCTACCGGCCTTTGCAAACTTGGGTGATCTGAAACAGGGCAAAGAGATCCATGAAGACATAATTAGGAGAAGTGTTGGGACAAATTGTTTCGTAGGGAGCGCGCTTGTGAACATGTACGTGAAATGTGGAAGTATCGAGGATGCGCGCCAAGTGTTTGACAAAATGTGTGAACGAAATGCTGTATCCTGGACTGTAATGATTGCTGGTACGAATTCTCAAGTGTTAGCCAATTGTTTTCTTTTCCTTTTGATTGTCTTTTCCTTCGGTAAATCTTGCTTGAGGTGTGGGCTACCTATGATTACTGCGAGTCTTAGTTGCAAGAAACCTTGCTTGAGGTGAGGGTTTCATATGCCAACCTTTCTTGTTGGTAGCACTTTTTTAAAACTTATTTCATGGTGTAAGTCTATTAGTTTTTTCTGAGTCTGCTAGCTGCAAGTTGACTTCCTATTTGGCCTATATGCATGTTAAGTCACAACCAACTCTGACTTGTATGAGAATAAGATAAAGCTTCTGGAAAAACGTGTGAGACAGTTTTTTTATCGACTTTCTGGAAAGACCACACTAGGATAGTTTCAGAAACGTCTAATCGAAAACTGCTTCACGGGCCTTTCCAGAAGCTTTATCCTAGTGTCATGGACTGTGGAAACGTAATAAATACACACGGATGATGTTTGAACCATTAGTAATGTGCATGATTGACGAATCTTAAGAACTTTGCAAACTTGGAACATTTGTAAACATGGGTGATGCTGGAATGCCCATTTCAGGTGGACATATGGGTTGCCTTATTGGAGTCAGGAGGATTTGAACTTTGTTCCTTGCCATTACACCCCATATCCTTTGGACTTAAGTTAATTGCTATAAGTTACCAGCAAACTAACAAATTGAGAATTTAAAATTGAAAAAGATTTTCAACATTTCTAAATTTCTAAAAGTATATGCTTCCTTAAAAAAATTCCTAATTACAGGATATGCCCAGACTGGGCAGGTTCACGAGGCGTCAAAGCTCTTTGAGCGGATGAAAGAGCCCGATGTTGTTTCTTGGACGACCATGGTTGCTGCATATGCACAGAATGGGCAGGTGGACAAGGCCTTGGACCTTTTTAAGAAAATGCCAGAACGGGATGTGGTGGCTTGGACTGCAATGATTTCAGGGTGCGTGCGGAATAAGCATTTTGACAGGGCTCTGGATATATTTCGTGAAATGCAACTGGCAGATGCAGAGCCAAATTCAGAAACATTTTCAAGTCTGCTTCCGGCATGTGCGAATTTAGGAGCTTTGGAATGCGGCAAGGAGGTACATCAAAATTTGATTAGAAGTGGTTCACAGTCTAGTATCTTTGTTGGGAGTGCTCTTATTGACATGTACGTTAAGTGTGGGAAGACAGAGGATGCATGTAAAGTGTTTGACAAAATGGCCGAGCGAAATGTAGTCACGTGGAATTCAATGATTGTAGGATATGCACAGAATGGGTACCTTGATGAAGCCCTGAAGCTTTTTGAATCTATGCCTGAACGAAATGTGGTCTCTTGGAATGCTATGATTTCAGGATATGCACAAAATGGGCAGGTTGATGAAGCGACAAAGTTCTTTCAAGAAATGCCTGATAGGGATGTGGTGTCATGGACTGCAATGATTGCAGCATATGTGCAGAATGGTCAGGTTGATGACGCAATGAAGCTCTTTGACAAAATGCCTCTAAGAAATGTGGTTTCATGGAATACAATGATTGCAGGATATGCCCAGAATGGAAATGTTGAAGGAGGTATGACCCTCTTTCAAAGAATGCCAGAGCGAGATGTAGTCTCATGGAATACAATGGTTGCAGGACTTGCCCAAAATGGACATGTTGATCAAGCCTTGAAACTCTTTCAGGAAATGCCTGAAAAAAATGTGGTCTCATGGACTTCAATGATTGCTGGCTATACACAGAATGGCCATTCTAATGAGGCTCTGAAGCTTTTTCGAGAAATGCAACTGGCAGACGTAAAGCCGAATCCAGACACATTTGCTAGTGTCATCCCAGCTTGTGCCAACTTGGCATCTCTGAACCATGGCAAGGAGATTCATGATAGCATTCATAGAAATGGATTTCTGTCAGATGTCTTTGTGGAGAGTGCCCTTGTAGACATGTATGCCAAATGTGGTAGCATTGATCATGCATGCAAAGTGTTCCGTAAAATGTTAATACGAGATGTAGTCTCATGGAATACAATGATTACAGGATATGCCATGCACGGGCTTGGGATGGAGACCATCCACCTGTTTGAAGAAATGCTACTGTCTAGCTTAAATCCCAATGGTATCACCTTTGTGGGAGTTCTGTCTGCTTGCTGTCATGCAGGCCTAGTGCAGGCTGGCTTACAATACTTTGACTGCATGAGGCAAATATATCACATTACCCCAACAACGGAGCACTTTTGCTGCATGGTTGATCTTTTAGGACGTGCTGGATATCTAAATGAGGCAGAAAACTTTGTCAAAGAAATGCCAATGGAGCCTAGTGCTACTGTGTGGGTGTCTCTGCTGGGTGCCTGTAGAAACCATACCAATGTAGAAATTGCAGAACGTGTCGCAAACCTCCTTTTTCATATAGACCCTAAAAGTGCTACACCCATATGTGCTACTGTCAAACATCTATGCTGCCGCTGGCAGGTGGGATGATATTGAAAAGGTGCGAAAACTGATGAAAGCAAATAATGTACCAAAAAAACCAGGATGCAGTTGGATTGAGATCAATAAAAAGATCTATGCTTTTGTTTGTGGCGGACAAATCTAACCCACAGATGGCGGAAGATTATGTTAATGTTCCCCAGAAACATGTTCCAAAAGGGCTACCCACAGGAAATGAGGATGGGGTAGTAACAACTAGGAAATGTCCCCTGCCCAATCCCTTAGCCTGCAGCACATGGGGGACCCTTTCCTTGCCCCCAACTAGTCCCTTGGATTGGAGCTTACAAACCTGGGGTGCATAAAAGTCCCCGATTCTACAGTGAATGTCTAGAAGTATGCTGATTCCAATGGGGTTTCCTAGAAGTCCACATGTTACATGGGTGATGTCTAGAAGTCCTCTGATTTTCACATGGTAGATCTAAAACTCTTCTGATTCTGTCAGTAACATCTATAGAGTCCCCCCAATCCCTCAAGGGGACTTCAGGCCAGGGTTGACTTGAAATACAAATTCCCTGATCCTGGAAGTGATTATGTATGGTTTTCATAACGATCTCATTTGTATGATTATACCAGTATGTGTGGTTACATGATTTTGGTATTTCTGTTCCGCTGTTAGATATTAACTTGAGAATTGTTGTTTATATCAATTATGTTCTTATGTGTGTTTATATCTATGTGGCATTTCTATTCTGCTGTTTTCATAATAACTTGACAATTCTTGTAATCTTGTGTACAGATGTTTCCTGTGCTGTCTACTGGAATTTTCTGGCGCTCAACCTGACTGGAAACATGTTACCCAATTTCTGTGCTGGAAAACATGTCCCCTAGTTTCTCAGTTACATGCAGGGTTGAAAATTTTTCTGGGTAAATGGAGTCGTCAGGCTATCTGCCCAACATAATATTTGCACAAACAGATGTTGAAGCAGATCAGAATGAATATAATTTCTGCTACCACTGCAAGATCCTAGCAACTGAATTTGGTCTTACGAGCACACTGCTGGGACACCTATCCGAGTTTTTGAAAACCTTTGAGGGTGTGACAACTTCCATTCCACCATCAAGTTCATTTCCAGCCCCAGGAATGTTGCACGATAACTTATTAGGGTTGGCATCCATTTCCATCATTTCAGTGGTGGTTGGTATTTGCATTGGCATTATTGGTGACAAATATGAGCTTGTCTCAAAACAAATCATCTGCTGGGGAAATATGTGATGAGGAAAGTATTGAATCCGAGCTTGCTTCTTGTTTGATATGAGCCTCATGTAGAGTTGGAGCATAATTAAGGGGAGGAATTTATTTAGAACTCCGCTATATCTGAACAGAGAAGTTGTGAATTCGTATTTAATGTATATTTCGGCACACTTGTCGTGTTCAAGTTCTATATTTTAGGAAAAAAGACATCTAATCTGCAATGCTTGACCTATAAGCATTGTGTTAAGATCGGTAATAGGGAACTTCGTCACATTGAGAATTCTCTAATCATTTTGAAGTTCAATTTGACAGTGTTTCATGATTGTTAAGATATAAAAAGCAGTGATCTTAAACCTGAATATCAATATTTGCTGAAGTTGCCAATACGTTTTGCTTGCTGATACAGATACCAAACATCAGATAATGCCGATATGGCGAATTTATGTTTTCCTTGGATATTGCCGTACAAAAAATATATGAAGTCTAGCTTGATAAATCGGAACTAACCAATGTTGGAAGGTCATTAGGACCTAGGTCTTTCAAATGTAATATTTTGTACCAATGTAAAAGCTTGAACAATAGAGAGAATTGTATATCATCTTGTATGAAAGAAAAAGAAAAAAGAGAATGTAACACTCCGGGACCAAGGAAAGAAGATGAACTGATCAGTCAGGAAGATGAAGAGTCATGAGAAACTCTATAAAATATGTACAAGACCGTGTGTTGAAGGTTGGCTTGAAAGTATTGATAAGTATTCACTCTAGATTTGGGTGATCCAATAATGAAAGTATCTATTCCCTAGCCTAGTCTTTACACTTTGCTTTTGCATCACGTGCACAGTTTACGATAATGGTTGTTTGGTAATTGCATGCTTATGATATATCTTTCATGTCCTTAACTTGTGGACACTACAAATAATCTCTGCCATGTAGTATGAGTCTGTATACTATCTTGAAGCTTTGTGAAATAACACATAACTGAGGTTAAAACCTTTCGATAAGTAAAATGTGTAAGCTACAACACTAGCATGTGGAAACGAGAAAATCCATAGATTGTTACTAACTATGGTTCCATTGTCGAGACCTAAAAATGTTGAGATGGCTACCGAAACAAAGAGACATAGAGAAGCGGTTCGAAAAGAAGGACAGTTTTGAGGAAGAAGAAACAATTAATTATAGAAATCCTTGCAAAAGTAGTGGAAGAACTAAAGATATCAATGAAATCTTTAAGTGAGTTTCTCAAGTTGGTAGCTTTGTGGTTCTTAAGGATGGAACACTACTACTTCAAGCCCAGAGCAAACGAAAAGTTAGAGTGGGATGAAGCTAAACTAAAAAAGTTTTGGAAGTTGGACATTGAGTGGACCCGGACTATAGACTATTGGCAGCAGACCACAATAGAAGGGTACATATCTAAGTTTTGCTTTCAAAATTATAGTCCTTTTGACTCTTTGTAGATAGGTCGGTCAAGGGGATAAGAGGACAATTTCTTGGAAAGTTATCCATACTGGTAAAAATATTGGTATTTGAAAAGGCGATGTTGCCAATTCCCTTTGACATGGAGTAGCTAGTTAGGGAGCATGGGGGTTTGATACTAGGGAAGTGGAATTGAAGGGAAGCAATGTTGTAGTCTTGGAAGTTAACACCACTAGTCGGGCACGTTAACACATCACTCAGACCGATGCCCAAGTGCTCACCCCGAAGCGCGAGCAACCTACCAGGTCCCTCTTTGTTTAGATCATTCAAGATGTATAATTAACAGTTAACATTGTGCAACATAGAATAGAAAACAGTATAATAGAGACCATAACAAGACAATAACAATATGGAGCTTTGATCATTCATTCGTCAAGATATATAATCAACAACAAGATCTGAATACCAATAATGCCACGTTCATCTATCCTAATCTTGGCAATCCATATCGGATCATCCATTAGCAACACATAACTTGATCTCACAAAATATTATATGCACAGTAACAAGCTTTCACATGCTTGACTCTTCGAGTTGCGGCTCTCTCCCTATTACATGGCTACTCTATCATTACACAGACATGACACCTATATATAGCTAGTGGAAACTTGTCCTTCACCGCTTTACAATGCTTTAATCTATTAATTGACTATCCTATACTTAGTCTACATGTACCTTCAGTCTGCACCTTAGTCCTCAACTCATTGTTCTATGTCCATCTGTGCTATTAATAACTTGTTTGTTCCTCACGCCATGCTATATTTAGTTGTACTTGTCCATGCATACTCTATCTTTATCTGTTGCCCTGCATGTGCTTTATCCTTCTTTAACGCCACTTTATCCGATTATAGCTCTATCTTGCTTATCACGCCAACCCATGCTTTTCCTTTTTTTAGCTGATCCTTGCTTTTCTGGCTATCTCCTGTTCTGACCTTTCCTTGCGTGCGAACCTTTCATGCGTCCTCTTCTCCTTGCCTCTGAGCGCACCCTTGCACGCTATCTAATACTTGTGATATTTTTCTCCCTTTTGCTATCTCGCGCACCTTCGTGCATGGCTCAAAATTAGCTATTTTTCCAGTCCAACATTACCCCATATTAGGGATATTGCCTGTCCTCGGAAATACAAAGAATGAAGAATATCTAAAATAATATGGGCAATACCCCAATTAAATCGAAGAATAAAGAATGGTATTCCCTTGTGCGTGTCAAAAAGTATAGTCATGGCGATGGTAGAAGTTCTAGGAACTCTATGCTGATGCCTTGCTCCAGCTGCCTCCATTCCCTGAGTCCAATGTATACCTTGTCTGGTGTTGACTCAACAATATCTGGAATCTTTTCTAGAGTTAATTCATCAGCCATCTCTTGTAGCTCTTTTAATACGACATCCCATTCTGTGGCGATGCCCTCCAAAATGTCTACCCTTCGCATCACCATCGTTTGTATCTCTTTAATTCGTTCTTCCATCATGTGGCGCTTAGCCTTTATCGCTTCCTTCTTTTCCACAACTTCATGTAAAATTTTCTCACACGCAACCCTATTTGTCAACAACGAGGGCCTGTAGTTCTTTCAAATCTGCCTCATCCTCTAAAGTGCATGTTTAAGATCATTGAAATATCCTGACATTTTGCAAAGATATTCTCATCCCTCTGTGCGACTTCCTTCAGTTTTGTGCCAAGTGCTATATATTCTTCTAATTTTTGGTCCATCTTGGCCTTATTCGCGCTAGCCAGTTCTTCTGTTGTAAGCCCCTGCCCTTTATTCACTTTTACTACTAGTAGTTGTACCAGTTCTTCCAAGTACTCCATCTCAGTACTATGGTTTGGTCTGGCCTGCATTACTACATCCAGACATACACGCACAATATTATTGACTAGGTTCGCTGTCGTTTTGTACATATCTGCCAGCCTTTTCTTTGAATCGCTCAACTCCTTAGTCAACTTCTCTATCTTCCTTTTCCCTCTCTCCAAATACTTTTGAGCGCTTTGTAATGTGGCACTTTTATCAACAGTTTTTTGGCCTATCTCATTAGCCATTTTTATCAAAGCATTGCTTGCTTGCTCATCCGAGAGTTGAGTAAAGTCTATTATTGTGAAAACCTTCCCTGGTTTCCTTTTCAACTTCAACTCCAAAATTGACTCTTTCTTCACTTCGAACTCTGGTTCTTCCATATGTGTTTGCATTGCTCAAGAGAGCATCTTACGATAAGTGAATACATTTCTTTCATCCTTTTGTCATTTAACATTGTTTTAAGGCTCTTCATTCATGAGGGAGGCTTCTTGGGGTTCCATAGCATCTAAAGCAAGTTGCTCACACAGTGCCCTTCCTCTTACAAATTTTGTGGCCTTGATAGTCACATCATATTCCATAATTTTTGTCACCCATCCAGCTCGTTTCTTGTTGATTTCTTCTCCCGTGATGAAGTCTCTCATGATGGAATGTGACACTAAAATTTTAACGTGGTTAGAAACAATCATACTCTTGAATTTCTTCAATGCTCTCATGATGGCAAACACTTATTTTTCAATGTGGCTATACTTGAGCTCATAATCCTTCAATGTTTTAGTGAAGAAGGCCACATATTGCTCCAGTCCTTGATCATTCTTCTGGGTTAAAACCGTGGCAATACTCGATTCCGCCCCATAAGCATATAGAATGAAATCCTTGGCATAGTTTGGGTTAATCAATATGGGGGCTTGAGCAATCTCTTGTTTTATTTTTTCAAAGTTGTCTTTTCTTGTTGCGGTCCACTTGAAGACCGAATTCTTCTTTAGCATGAGAGTAATAGGTCTTACCAAAACCACAAAGTTAGGAATGAAATGCCTACCAAAGTTGATTTTTCCAAGGAATGAAAAAAAGATAAGATGCACAAACGGCTAGAAAGGACCCAAAAATTGTGACCAAAGTACAAAGAGGATTGGGGCTCCCAGAGGGGATGAGGGCGTTTGGTCTACATAAACTAGATAAGAGATGTGTACCTAATAACCATGTAGATCAATGGCGAGAAATGTGCAGAGAGACAAGGAAAAGTGTGGAGTGATAAAAAGGCGGAGTATGGAGACTAAAGATGAGAAAGTACAAAAAGTGATGACATAATGACCCTAGGGAGGAAATGCATGTTCTAGATGTCACCAATGTGTTTGTCATTGATGTTGATGCTTGTTTGTTTGATGTTGTTTGTTGATGTAGGATGGTGATGAATGATGTTGACTACCGCTTCCCATACAGACGGACCTGCAAAAGAGAAGAATGAACAAGTAGTCAAATGTGCATGTATATGTGTAAAAAGCATGTAAAATGAAAAATGTGAAAAAGGAACATGTGCACCTGATCTGTGATGAGGAAAGAGTGTAGAAAGGATCCTGTAGATGTTGTAGAAGACAAATTTTTTTGGGCGATCTCATACAAATGATCTAGAAGAAGTGTAGGGAGAAAAGTTTGGTATCATCCTCTAACCTTTAACTAATTCCCGCAATGTAGAACACCAATGCAGATGGTGTGTAAAAATCTAATTCGGTTCAACTATTTCTGACCCAATGCCGAAAAATAAAAATGTTATATGCTATGTGTAAGGACTATCTACTCTGTAAAATTCGTTGTGTGGAATTCTGTAGACTATGTTACACTGAGGAATTTTGTGTAATTGCCCTTGGTCACGGGCATTTAGGAAGGTTCGGGGGCACCCAGGCGCTACTGTCCGGGTCTGGGCGCTGGTTTTTGTGTTGTGTCAAGGACCCAAGTCAGGATATGAGCCTTGTCTAATACTGATGACTGTGATGTACCAGTACTGTGTTGTGTTGAACTGTAAATGTGAACTACTGTATAGGGTGACTGATTCACCCAAATGACGCCGCCCTCATTTGGGGTGCATGTGATGTTTCTGAAGAGTATACATCCCAAAGGAAGACCGACCGTTGGGCTAAAACTGATTCCCTGCAAGGGGAGGGAGTGTGCTTGTTAGAAACTAAGGCACACACAAACAAAGTGGCTAGGAAACAAGTGTTAGTGTAAGCAAAGACAAATATACATGTAAAAGACAGAATTTAAGATATCAAGCAAGAAGAAAATGTGTAAGCTAAGAGGTAAGAAGATAATGTCGATTGCGAAAAGTGGGTTTCAAACATGGGACATCACTCACGATGTCGTAAGACAATCAAGGCCGACTAGGCCAAAAGCATATAAGTATGCACACAAGACAAAGGGAAAAGCCCGCAAACAGTGAAAAACAATTACAAACAAAGACAAACAATGTAACAGACAACTATGGAAAGAAATAGACTTGCAAGAAAAATGTTTCACATGAAGCACCCGTTAGCATGTTAGAAAGATAAAAATTATGTCAAAGTGTGTATAATACGATAGTAACATGTTATGAAACCAAAGGAAAAAATAACGCCTGTAGTATACGAAAGCGGATTCCCCTAGGAGCCACTGTGGGACTGGTAATAGGTATTGCACCAAGCATCCATGTTGCATGTATGGATCTGTAGAATCTGTGTTACAACTAGAAAGCAAGTGAACACACATGTGTGTATGATAAAGATAATGACATACAATATATATATCTAGCATGTGTAAACAAGTGTACATGTAACAAGTAAATGTAATTAAGAATAAATTTGACCAAGATATGCGGTATGCTTTGGAGTGTAAATGAAATTGAATGTAGAATGAGTGTGATATGATACGTGTTCCCCCCGAGTGAATATAGATCTTTATGCATGTGATGAGGTTAATTTATATATGCCCCCTCAACAGTCAATAATGAACCATAAACGAGAGTGCGTCATCAAGAAATGGTTTGAATTGTGTGTATTAGAAAGATGTGGTCGATAAAGTGTAGATCATAGAGTGTGTGAGTGAGTGAGTGAACGTGTGAGTGTGGTGAGGCCCATTTAAGATGTAGACCCTCAACAGTCAAGTATGGACCATAGAACTAGAGTGTATCATAGGGAAATAGTTTGAATGATGTTGTATGTAGAAAGATGCGATCAAGAGAGCACAGAGCATAAATTGTAGAATAATGTTGTGTAGATGATAAAAGGATTGAATAAGATGCTAAAAAGAGTGTTGAATGCGAAGCACAAAGTATATATAATGAAGTGATGTCATGTGATGTGTAATAATGAATGAGTCATTAGAAGGATTGATCAAGAAGCTTAGGATGAGATGCTAGAATGATTGATGATGTAGCATAAAGCGTAGATCATAAAATGTGCTTGAATAATATTGATAGAAGGTATTGATTGTGAAGCACAAAGTGTAAATTGTAAAATAGCGTCACATGATGTGATAACTAGCAATATTTATTGATTGTGAAGACCAAACTTAGAAGGATGTAAGGACGAGGTGAGGTTCAATTTAGATTTAGACCTTCAACAGTCGATTATGAACCATGAGACTAGAGTACGTCCTCGAGTAGTGTACGCTGCAAAGGTTTGATCATGGTGCATAGAGTGTAGAATAGAATAGCATGATGCATAAGTAGAATATGGTAGAATGACGTAGATTGTAAACGTGTAATATGTTGTTTGAAATTGCGACACTGGAATAGATGTGAGTTTTATGTTCCAAGTATGAGGATTTGTAATGTGCAACACAATATGTATAGATTGTGTAAGTGTGTAAAGCGGAAAGCATGTATAATGCATACTAGAAGTAAAGAGATTATGTCAAAGATGTGCATAGTGGAAAATGTGTAAAAGAAAGAATCGTAAATGTGAAATGTGTAGTGTGTGAGGTTCATGTCCATAGTATTCCCTCAACAATCAAGTGTGAACCTAGCACAAGAGTGCGTCATACGGTAATGACGATACTAATATATCAGGATGTGCATGATGTATGTGATAGATTGAATGTGAAATGATGAGAATATAAGACACTTGTCGATTCTAGAAAGGGGGAGAAAGAAATAGTGTGATGCCCCCCAAATATGTGAGAATGAATGTGCTATATGACAAAAGTGAAAGACAAGGGTCCTCCACCTGATGCATGTAGTGATAAAGGCATGTGACCATGCTCTAAGACCAGTGGTGTATGAGACAAATAATGCATCGGTGAATGTGTATGAGACTTAGGAGGTGATGGAGGTGTTGAACTGATTTTTAGAGGAGGTTTCTTAGGTTGATGTTGATAGCGTTGTAAATGACTTGAGAGGAGGTGGAGTGAGACTAATTTTGAGAGGTGGTTGCTTAGTTTGAGTGGATTGCATAGGTATTTCTTGAGTGACATAAGAAGAAACATTATAATTGAGGACATGATGCTCATTGGACATAGACGAATCAAATGGAGAAAATAACCCATTGAGATGTAACAAGTGGAGAGGACCATGTAACAGAACGCTTTACAATGAATGAGAGAAAACCTTGAACACTCAAGATGTTTGATTCTTCATTGTAAAGCATAATAGTCATTGTCATTATGTCCATTGATTTGATGATAATTGCAATATGGAATACCTTTATATTTGATCAGCCGATAAGGAGGATAGCCATGAGTAGATGGTAAAGTGATCAATTGATGACTAAGGAGCTCAATAAGTATATCATTTTGCTTAGCATTGTGATTAAACGTGAGAGGCTCCGATAATGGCAAGACTTGAGGCTCACTGATATGAGCACATGTAGAAGACATAAAATGAAGATGAGATGTAGAAGGAGAACAAACATGAGCTAGAGAAGCATCCTTAAGTTTTTGGATTTCAGATTTAAGAGATGTAATCATGGATTCCATAGCCTGAAATTTGTCTTGAAATAACGAATGTAAAGCTTGAATGGATTCCAACAGGGGTTGATTACATAGAGGATTAGGAAGACTATGGGTGCCTTGAAAAGGGCAGGGGCACTTGCGGGTGCCACATACTAGAAATGGGCGCCTATGACTATGAAAATGCTCAAAAAACCATATTTGATTGGTCCCAAGGTGTTTGATGTCCTTCTCCTTTGAATGGATACTAGAATGGATGATTGAATGCTCTTGAATAGCCTTTGGATGCAACCTTATGAGGTGATAGTTAATGCTTAATGCTTGGTCCTTTATTATAATCACATAACTTTATACTTATATGATTCCATTGCTTGAATTTTGTAATTAACCCTGAAAAGGCCGACTACCAAAAAGATAAGATGCTCAAACGGCTAGAAATGACCCAAAATATATGAAAAAAGTATAAAGAGGTCAGGGGCACCCAGAGGGGACAAGAAAGCCTAGTGTTGGAGTCCTAGTTGGGCATTGGTGTCCAAGATGAGAAAAATTGAGGTGTGAAAAGACAGATTGAGCTAGAAAGAGTGTAAGACCAAAAGTAGCAATCGAAAGAAAGAAAAGATGGCCAAAGACATGGGTTAGTTATTAATTTTCTTACTTAGGAATCATATGAATACTAGTATGTAATCATGACTAGATAATTACCCAAAGTGTGTGATTTTGTGTCTACAACAACTTACAATACATTTAACAATATAAATGAGTGAATTGTCATAACGAATAACTTAATAACTTATAAATATGTGTTTACACTAATAACATACTTTCCTCACAATTTTTTTAACTACAAAAGGGATTCTATTGGGATGAATTAATATAGTCTGCCATCGGTGTTAAGGCACAAGGACCAAACTAGGTCAAGGGTTATTTGCATACACATCAACACAAAGCACTAGTAGAACTTGAGTATGAAATGTAGTGCATCGCTTCATAACTCACAAATAGGGTGACTTCTGAAGTTAGTACAAATCAATCTTTTGCATCTTTATTTTAGATCTAATGGTTGTTTGAGCTTGTTACATGATTGTTAGGGTTTTTTTTGTAGGTTTAGGTGTGAAATATAGGGTTTTGTAAAAGGTGAAGATACCAAATAGAGATAAACAATGACATATAACAAACATATCTAGTTGAAAATCCTTGTTTGTTATAGGTCCAAGACCATACAATTTTCCCTATACTGTACCATATGTTCTTGCCCTTTTGGTACGATCATGAAAATAGAGGTCCAGAACCACAACAATTGATTTGACTAGTTCCCAAATATATTCCTACTCATATCACTCATTGACATACTCGGACAACTTTTTGAACGAGCTAAGTGCCTCTTTCCACCTTTTTTATATTCCAAATTGTGTGTATTGATTAATTATGTTGATGATCATGTTGTATGCTTCTTCCATATGATCTATAACATAAATATGAGTGTGTTTTGTAAGCTTAGTTACTATAGTATCATTCATAAATCTTAATTAATATAAATTAGGGTTGATACACTTATCTGCAACATCCTTATTAGTTTTATCCTCTTATTCTTTCTCTTTTTTGTCCTATATAGCTAAGAAAACATGTTCCATTTCCTCCCAAGACCAATTAGACCTCTCCTTTTGCAAATGAGAGAGCCAACTCCATGATGAACCATGAAGCCAAAGTGAAAATCATGTCTTCCGAATTAGTGATGGAAACACGGTCTTCTTAAATTGGATCCACCATTGTCTAACATCAATCTCAATCTCTCTACAAAAATATTTCAACCCCATGATTCACCAAAAAATAGGGTTTCAAGAACAAACTCCTTTGACCAATATTCACTTACCAATTTTGGAAATATTTCAATCTCAAATAAGAAAATATAGAGAGAAAATATTATTTAATTCTTATAGGGATTTTTGAAAATGTAGACACCTTAGAAAAAATCCAAAATTGTTGTTTGTAGAGTGAATTTGTAAAAAAAAACTTAAAATTGAAATAAATTTCTCAAAAAAACTAAAAAAATAATAAAATTTGTACTCTGGCTTCCTTGAAGTGTTTTAGTGTTAGGTTAATTTATGCATTATATTACTTTAAATATTTAATTATTTAATAAGGTAATTATTTTATATATTGTTATAAAACTTTATAAAAATATTTGTCATATTATTGCATAGGTTATATTGTTACGTAGTTGTAACAATTATTATTTGTTTGTATTTAATCATTGTTGCTTCCCTGATGTATTTTAGAAGTTGTGATTTTGGTTGTACCTGTGCAACCCATTTATTTGTTTGTATATTGGTTTCCAATATGTATAAATATTTCAACACTTCATTGTAATGGTTTATTAATTTCACATTAATAAAATATACAGGCTTCTGTCCCTGTTTGTGAAATTAGACTTGGTGTCAGAGCAAGTTGAATGATATTGGAGGATTGCAACAGAGTTTGAGGAGCATTGGAGAAGCTTGTGCAAGAAAAGGAGAGCTAGAGTTACCTCTGCAACTTCCCAGCCCCATCCCATGCAATACCATCATCAAATTCCTCAAAACCGTCATCAAATTCATGAAAACTACCTTTGTTCATTGCAATTAAGGTTGAGGAGGATTGAATACACCAAGGAAGAGATTACAAGCTCAAAGGAAGGAAGAAAATTGATCTAAGGCGCCATACACACTCAAAACCGCCTTCATTCTCGCCAAAACCGCCTGTCATTTTTTCACTTTGCTGGAATTTTTTTCTCAGAACCACCTTTCCCAAACTGTGGTTTTTTAAAGAAGTATGGTTTTACAGTTTGGAAGTGTTTAATTGCAATTTGCTTTTAATACATATTTGTTTAGCTTAGCCGCCCAAGTGGCTAGCATAACTTTTGTAAGACACTTCCCATTAAGAGAGGTCAAGGGGTCAAATCCCCCTCCCTCACCCACTACCAAATTTGGTGGGAAATTTAGTTGAACTGCTAACTTTAGCGGTAAATTCAAATTTAGTTATAACTAACTAAATTTAGCAAGAAAAACCCTATTTTAGGGAAAAACTGTTTTTCCTCCACTCTACATATTTTTGTATTCTGAGCACTTTTTGCCAGAGGAGGGCTACCTAAAAACTTCATTTGAGCTAGTTTTTTACTCAACAAGCCATATTGGGCTCTAGAGGCCGCGAGTGCCCGTAAAACAAAAAAAAATGTCTGTCATTCAATTTTTTCTAATTTTTTTGAATGTAATTGTATGCTTCAATATATTGTACTAATTTTTAGGTTGCCATAGTCAACCAAAAATATTGTAAATGCTCAGAAATTGGCAGAGAGTTGTAATAAAAAATAGTAAAAATTGGTTCTAAAACACTCACAAGATCCTAGATCTCATTTGCAGCATTCGGTATATACAGTGCCTCTGGAAAGCACTTATGGGTAAAGTTGTTGTGACTACTACTGCACTTAATGCCTAATATAGTTGCAACAACGTCGTCTGGGCATCGACCCTTTAAATCGACGGGGAGTAATAAGGTCACAGTGCACACAATATGAGCCATCCCATCCGTCTATGAATGATTGCATGACATAAATCCGGAATGAGAAATTATCCGAGTATATAGTGAAGTTACGCGCACATATGAGGATATTTCTTTGAGCTGGTGTTAATAGTCACACAGACCCCCTTTTAGTACTGTCTTGGTACCACATATTGAATTATTTCACGTACGTTAATGCCTCTTTCACGTACCACTGGGTATATAGAAAGGGAAAGCTTCTTCCATGTACCGCAAGATATAGTGGAAGAGCGCGTATATAGAAATGTTCGGTATATCAGACTGACAATATATAGATTAGGAGACCTTATACCTAGAGTGATAAGAGCCTAACCCTGTCAGTGATTTTTGTAATATGGGAACCAATGCCCCCAATTTTTTTCTTCCAAATTCACAACTACTCAGAGGAAATAACTATGCTACCTGGAAGAAAAAAAAAAGACACAACTTGAGTTTGAAGAGATATTGCCTATTATGACTGGTACTCTGACTAGGTCAATAACTGATACAACACAACAACGACAGTTTGATAAAGCATATCAGAAGGCCAAACTCATCATCTTGTTTGGAGTGTCCGACAATGTACAACCCCACATTTGAGATGCCAAAACAACAAAAGAAGCGTGGGATAAGTTGAGCATGGTTTACGAGGTTAAAAACAAGAATGTCATATTGAATTTACAGAGTCTGTTATACACATTGAAGTTCAAGCATAATGAGAAAATCGAAGCTTTCTTGAGAAGATTTGCAGAGTTGAGGGCTTAACTTCTACCATCCTCTTATACCATTTCTCCATGCATGCTTCGTACACATTAGATATTGCATCATTGCAGGTGTAGTTGGAAAACCGTTGCGCTAGAGATCTCATCTCAATTGGGTGTTCCAACTTGTTGTCCACTGGTCCATTCGGAACCCCTATTTCCTAAAACACTATCAATAATAGAATTTTTGGTTAGAGAAAATGGATAAGTGTGAGCCATGCGTGAAAGTTGGAGACCACGCATAGAAGGGAGCACACAAGAGTGCGTGCGAAGAGTAGGGATTAAATACATGACAATGCTTGAAGGTGCACACAACACAGAGGAACATGTTAGTGCGTAAGGGTTCGCACAAAGAAATAGATTTAGGACTTAGCTATTTTCTAGCAAAAGGATAAAAATAGGAAAGAAAGCAAGTTGACGTGATATGCACGCCAAGCCCAGAAATAGGCAAACAAAGAGGTAAAAGCACATTTAGAAGATGATCTAATTATAAGAATTAAATCATGTTAAAGCCATGCTATTTATATCTCGAACTAGATATAAAGAAGAGTTATAAGGGCATGCAATCTATGTTTAGCATGTCTATTTTTAGGATAAACTCATGTACGCAGTGAAGGGAAAGTCCCCATCGTGTATAAATAAGAGTAACACCCTTGTATTTGGTAGCCTTTTGATGTATGTGTAAGAGAAGGTCCATAGAGAATTCCGAATGCATACATGGTCTAGTGCATGGATGTAATTAGAGTATGGATGTAATCAGTGAGTATTTCATATAATGAATTATGTTTGTAATGGATAACTGTGTATGGGTTGCCAAGATTACTAGATCTGAACATGGTATTATTTCAAATACTCTTACTAATTATCTATGTTGAATGAATTCCTTATGTGTTGCCAATCTTGTAAGTTATATTCTCATGTTATAATGGTTATGATGATTATATGTTTTCTCTAACCACATATTGATAACGTGAAGTAAAGGAGGGACCTGGTGGTTTTGCGTGCTTCGGGTGAGTGTTCAAACCCATGTCTGGATGAAATTACCAGAATGCATAACCTTATAAAGTGATTGAATAATAGACAAACAACATTTTGGTTTCTATTTTCAGGACCTTTTTTCATTCTTCTTCTATGATGTGGTATACACATGGGGTTTCAATTGTCCTTGGAGAATATTGAGCTTTGGGTGCATCATGACCAGGATGTGTTTTCTCAAAGATACATCACTAGATCTGATTTTAATGTGCGTAAGTGGGTGGAAGATAACCTCTATGATGGTTTGTATGAGACGTTCTTCATATTCTTTCCAGTAGAATTGTACCAGTGGTTAACAACTTACTCGAGAAACAGGGTGTCTGGATAGGAAGAAAGAAAGTGTGGAGCTAGGATGACTATCAAGAACTCTCTGATTTGGACATGCCGTCATGACTAGATCTGTAGATTATTGGTCGGAAGGTGTGTTGCATAGTTATACCTTGGAGTACGTGATTTTGACATACTTGTACCCTGAGGAAGTAGGAGTTTGTGTTTTTATGTGAGCCAAGGGGATCATATTTACATGCGACACCTTTAGCTATCAAAATCTTGATGATTGATCTTGAGATGGAGAACTTACCTATGGCAGGCTAAAACCCCACCACGTGCAGGGGCAAGAAGCAGGTTTGGGAAGGATGGCATTGGTCCAAGAAGAAGAAAGAGAAAGAGAAGAAAGATTGCGCATGTATAATGATGCATGAGAGAGGGAAGTTGAAGAGGCATTGAGACTAAGGGGAATGATGATGGGAAGTAGTGATGAGAACCCTGCAGAAGGTGAGGGACCATGGATGATCATGTCTTTCCAGTATTGGGGAAGTGTAGTAGAAGGAACCCTTCAAAATCTGATGAGAGTGATTTTATAAGGAGAGAATGAGAACTATTGACGTGCATCTAACCCATCCTGACTACCTAGCCCTTGTGCAAGGTGTTTGGAATCTAGAAGTTATGTATGATCATAATCATAGTGAAGGTGAGTAGGAAGGAAATCAAGTATCACCATGTTGGGTAGGAGATACAGGTAGGCACATATTGGTATCATCTCAGGAGGCAACTGATTAAGGATGCACATATGGTGCATGAAACAGGAACCCGTGTTTGGATAGAGTTTGTTTGGAACCAATTTGGTAGGAATGTCATTAGGTGAAATTAGTGGCATGTTACCTGTTGGAGGTAGTACTATTGGTGGAGTTCTAGGAAATACAATTAGTGTGTAGTTTAGCACAACTACAGGGACACAAGGTAGTCTTCTACAGGTCCCCAGGTCACGACAAGAGGCTCAAGAGGTTTAGGTCAGCCTGAACCGCGCGGAGGTAATCCTTAGTGGAGGATCAGGTTAGGATTTGGCCCCACTCTAGGATAAGGGCCACAACAACCTGAACAATCACAACAAAAAACCCCTCAAATCTTCTTTGAGATGTCTCTCTATTTACAAGAATATAGAGGTGTGGAAGATGTGATCGAGCATGTGCATAAGTGTGACTTATATGGAGAGCCAAGGGTATAACAACCCCATATCGGAAGGCAAAGTCAATTTTCCACCACACTTCAAGGGTGCCGCACACATAGTTGGTATAAGAAATATGATCCACATAAAATTGCGGTGGACTATGATGCACGATGCACCACCTTCTTGGCTAAATTTCACATACCTGAGTTTGAGCAGTAGAGCATTAGTGTGCTGAAGGATATTAAGCAGGGTATGTCTGAAAGTGTTAGAGAATATGATGCGTGATTCAAGACCTTATTGTCCAAGCTTTCCTATGACATCCATCAGAGCCAACATGTGTAGTGGTTTTTAGGAGGCTTGTTAACACCATTCCAGAGAGTGCTATCACACAAACATTTACTGATCCTGTGCGAAGCCTTGGAAGCAACACTTACATTAAAGAAGTTGGAAGTGTTGACACATGGGTAAGTCCATTCCTTGAAGCTAGATTGTAGAAATGAATAATTAGTTGGAGTTCTTGTCTACTAATTCGGTGCATGAGACACATAGTGGATTATGGTGTATCGATTGTGAGGTAGAAGGACATTCAAAGGATAGTTACCTACACAGGAATGTGCACATGATTGTTGATAGCTTGTGAGATCTGCCATAAGAATCATGATGTTCGTAATTGTCCACTTTTATAGCACATGACACAAAATAATGTCTCCATGTATTGTAAAATTTGTGATGTGCATACCCATGACATAACCAACTTCCATTCGTCTGATTGATCATATTCATGAGGCATGTGAAATAGGGTTATGCCAGACCACTGTGGCAAGTAGCTTGCAGGTGTAAGAGGGGAAAAACCAAAGGATGAAAAATGAGCAATGGAGGTTTTAGAGGTGGATTCCAAATTAAAGTCCATGGCGGCCATGAAAGGTTTGCGCGAGGGACATGTTATACTTGTGGATCACCTGATCATTATTAGTGGGAGTGTCCAAAGAATCAAGTTTGCACGTATTGTGGAAAAACACACAAGGTTGAAAATTGTTCCAGATCTGTATGCCCATATGTGTAAAAAATAACAAGGACAAAATGTGTGCATATATGATTAAGGTAGAGCGTGTTAAGCAAGAGAAATTTTCACCTAAGAAGATGGTTGAGCTTGAACTTCAACCTGTGTTAGTCACCATGTGCATAGAGGTAGTGCACGTGCATGAGAAAGGGAAGGAGAGACCTCTCATCAGAAGGGAAGAGGTGGTACATGTGAAGTATCCAGATGCAACCCAGCCGAAGGAAGTTTATCAGGAGACCATGGGCTTCATCAGGGAGCTGTAAGGAGAGATATAATGTTTAAAGAGAAAGCATGAGAGGGAATGCACGAGGAGTAGTGAGCTACCACAGAAGGATGTTGATGATCTTAAAGAGGTATGTAGAATGCTCATGACAGGAGAACATAATACCTCTTTTGGGAGAATGGTTGTGAGATAAAATTCCATGCGCAGGTGTAGAAAGGGAGTGCCAGATCCTTCATGCTAATTTACCACCACAAGACCATGAGTATGACAAGGAGATCACGCTAGATGTAGTGATTAATGGATGGTTGGTAAGTAATATTCTCATTGATACAAATGCATGGAAGTAAATGTTCTCAACCTTGATGCTTGGAACTAAATGGGAAGGACCACCATTGCAGCCATGTTCAAATGTGTTGTATATGGCTAATAAGACAAGATCCATACCCATTGGAGTATTAAAGGATTCCATTCTATCACTATTTAGGGAGCCAAGTTCATGGGTGACTTTGAGGTTTTGGAGCTAGCTGAAGCAGATAACTTCCCTACTCTCTTAGGCCATCCTTGGTGTTATGCTAATAACATAGTCTTGTGCTTCAACAAGAGGTGTATATCAGTTTTGAGAACAAGGATGAGCACATTGTGATACAATTGGATGATTTAAGGTTTCTACCTTATACAGAGCCTATTAAAAGGAAGATCTCAATAGAATCTATGCACATATGGTGCACGAACCTGAGAATATGGAGCCATCAAAGGATGGCATACTTCATTGGGAAGATGTGTAGTCCATCAGTGATATTACTAGCATGGCTGTGACAATTAGGCCCATGAAACATATGAAATGGTTAGGTGCAAGGCGTGCTGAAGAGTGACAAGGATGGTTAGGCTGTGGCACGTTAGGTGGTTGCGTAAAAATAGCTTGCCGAAGTATATTGGAGAGGAGAAACCTGAGTCATTCTTCCATGCGATGGAAGAAAAGTAGCATAATGAAGGAGATAGGAGAAACATGATGGCATATACATTGAGTGAGAAAACAATGTGCTAGTGGGATACACACAAGGATAGTTTACTTGGTTGACACGAGACCAAGGTGGAATTCTTGACAAGGTTTGTCCAGGAGTAATCTTCCTTCACTGATACAAGATTATGATGGGAAGACCCTTATTCTAGGTACATTTCACACTTGTGAAATAAATTGGACACAAGGGAAAGATGATTTTCCTCCATCTCTATGGGTACACAAGTTTTACTCTACTTTGCGGGGTTGCGTGTGTGCCTAGTATATACATGCTGAAGTTGAAGTAGGAGACAACGAGTTGGCATGAGATGACTGAAGTAGAAGATATTATTCATAATTTTGATTTTTTTTCTACTAAGTCACCAGTTCATGAAGCCTTGCATATTATGAGGTGCATCATATTGGGAGATAATGCAAAGGTTGAGGAGCTTATGGTGTAATTATTTGGTGATGCTGATCCTGAGGTGTGTGAGGACCTAGTAGAAACAAAAGAGATACAGTTGGGGCGCACTTGGAAGAGAAAAAGAGAAGGGAAATATTGTCTACCTCATAGATGATGAGGAGTGAAGAGGTAGAAGATATGAATATTAAGCACACAAAGGGTGCGCGTGAGGTGTTGGACTCCACAGATGAGCATGTGCATGAATGCCATGTGCCTTTGAAGACTAAGAAAGTGAACATTGGGACTGAAGACATGCCTAAGGAGGTGATTATTGGTCTGAACTTGAGGTTTCAAAGATAATTGAGTTACTACTTGAATTTCAAGATTTGTTTCCTAGAGGATATCATGAATTAAAGGGCGTGCATCCATCATTGGGAGAAATGAAAGTTAAGCTGAAGGAAGGAACGTGAATGGTTCGGAAGAGACCTTACTGGATGAATCCCAACTTACGTGTCAAGGTAAAAGAGGAAATTGATAAAATTCTCAAGTCAGGAATTATTGAGCCTATTGAGGAATATGAATGGATAAGCACGATGGTGATTAACATTAAGAAGGACAGTCAGATCAGGATTTGTGTTGACTAAAGGGTTCTCAATTATTCATGTGTCATAGATCCTTTTCCTACGCCATTCAATGATGATATCTTGGAAGGAGTGGTAGGGCACGAGATCTAATCATTTACGAATGGATTTTTCAAGATACCATCAAGTGAGGATTGCACATGAAGATGATGAGAAGAGCACCTTTGAAATTAAATAGGGAAGATTTACATACACTGTCATGCCCTTTGGACTAAAGAATGTTCTAGGAGTGTTCATGTGCATAGTTGTTCAAGTGTTCCAAGATTTTATTCACAAGTTTTTACATGTATACTTGGATGATTTGATCGTTTTATGGACTAGTGAAAGATCATTATGATTTCTTGAGATTGATGTTTGAAATATATTGGATGTCATATTAATGTGTTGTCATTTATGTCATATGGTGTCCAAGGTGTTTAGGTGTCTTCCCAAGTGGTCCAGGTGTCTTCATGAGATGTCAAATCACAAGTTTAGGTGTTTAGGCATGGTCTAAGTGCATAGTCAAGAAAACTAGTTGTGTGAATGTGTCTTCCCAAGGTTGTATGAAGGTTCTAAAAGGTTAGACATGGTCAATGAGATGTGTGTGAGGTGTTAACAAGTCTGCAACAAGTCAACTTGGTCAAATTCATGAAGAGTCAGGTAGGTCTAGGCTTAATTATGGTCCTAATTGAAGCAGGTTGGCATGGAAAATTTAAAAATGAATCAAGTAAGAGTAGGGAAAGCATGGTTGGAGCAATATGAGATGGTATATCATACATAAGAGTAGTTTCGAGTAAAGAATCATGCATATAGAGCATGAAGTTGATTTTTATGAGGTTTTTCAAGTAAGACAAACCTAGTAGATAAGTGAGATTGATGAGCTAAGGTGTTATGATACAAACCACACATGGAATGAGCATAACATGATAGTATATTAAGTGTACACGAATTTACAAATGACTAAGAAGGTGAGTCAAGCACTCATATAGGTTTGAATAACATTCTTGCTCTGGACTAGAAAACTAATGCTAAAAAATGAGATGGGATAGAGGTATTTGGAGAAAAATATGAATTTTTTTTCATTTAATCCATGGAGGAGTGATTTTTTAATGTGTGGTCAAAATTTCAGAACCTAAGGAGGTGTTGTGTGCAAGTTATGGAAGTTTTTCCAAAACCGGGTTTTTGAAAAATGTAAAATAAGCACCCTAACTTCTTAACATCTGTTATAAATTGTTATCGATTATTAAGATAAACCATAAAATATTTTTTTTTAGAGAATTTGGATAAAAATATAATGCAAAAGGTCTGAGATCAATTGGTTATGTATTAAAATAGTTATAATCATTTTTTTGACCTAGTTTGAAACCCTCCAAACCCTCATCCTAGAGCGATAGAGATAAAATGAAGTTTTTGGGCATCAAATCACCTATGAAAATTTTAAAACCAACTTATAAGTTTAGAGGAATCCCTCAAACACATTTTGGTGGTATTTTTATTTTGCAGGTGTGACTGTACAGAACAGAAAAACAATGGTTTTGTTGAAAATTACAGGTATAGGTGCGGTCTCAATCTTTCATGAAGAAAACCTTGGTGTTATGGATAGCTTGTGATGTTTAATAATTTCTCATGAATATTTTTGGGTAAGTTGTGTGGAAAATTTGGAAGTTGTAGGTGTGGTTATCCCTCCTACTACCAAAGGGAAAAACATGCCAAAAGTAGTCAAGAAAGCATAAGGGTTTAGTGATCAAATAACATGAGTTGAAGTGATATATGATCATGAACAGGTCAAATGAAGTCCTATAAAAAATTCCAAGGTTAGAAAAATGATATGGTAAAGTACTACAGTATGCTAGAACAAAAAATCTAAAATTTTCAATCAAATATAATGAAGGAGTGGTGTGAAATGGACCTATAAATAAGTGTTCCCTTCAGAGCTTCTTTACAAAAAGTGTTTTTTCATTAAGTAGAGGTACCTGCTGAAATGTTCATGAAATGGGGTGGTATGAATGTGATGTTTCATGGGGTTATGACAAGGAAAATAAAAACTGGTTTTAGGAGTCTAAAAGACAATCTGAGTGATTTGCAAAAGACATGCTTGTTTGAGTGATTCGTAAAGATGTTAAAAGACTCTTAGGTTGGTAAAAGTGCTCCAAATATGTTAAAAATACTTCTTCATGTATCAGAAGGATCTTGGAGATGTATGCAGTTGTAAAAAATTATTCTTCATCATGACAATACACTTGACTTTGTAAACAAATGAAAACCCAATAGAGAAGTATAAAGAATCTAATGGCTCTATGATATAACATGCATAAAAAAAAACTCAAAAATATTAAAAACATCTTGAATCATAAATCATATTAGTTTAAATGGATGAAAAACACCTTGAAGGAGCTACTATCATCTATTATTGAAAACTGGTTTATGAATTAACATGAAATTGTCTCAATAGATGAATACTACACAAATGAAGGATGAAGACTAAATGGTGTAGTATGGAAGATGAAATTAAGTTATAAAGGATAATGGAGGTGTTTGTAACAAGCATTCATGATGATATTACTTAGTGCATCCTTCTCTTAGCTATACGACAAGGGTTTACTCATTGAAGAATAAGACAAAATATGATTTTTTAGTTACAAAATGGAGAGCAGAAGTATGATTGGAATATAATCAGTTGGGATAAAATGTCAGGGAGTTTAGTATCCATCAAACCTCATCATTTTACCTCAAGGAATATTGTAAAAATCATGTAGATCTTAAAGACACAACTATTACATGTTAGATGTAAGTATACAATATTTAAGGTAGTTTTTTGTAAATTCCTCTTCATGCACCTGATTTGAAGAGTCCTTGTAATGGAAATGTCAAGAGTCATGCTTAGGAGCTATGCCTATTTATATAAGCTCATTTTTGAGCATGAGAGTATTGCTGATAGAAAAGAGAGTTGAGTGCTAGTTTTGAGAAAGAGATAAAAGTGTGAATGTATTGTAACTATGAAAAAATAGGAGAAGAGAAGAGAAGAAAGAAGAGCTGAAACATGGATCACAAATGTTGATGAAAACAACAAGGTGGTTATGGTGATCAAAATTATTGTATGATAAAGAGTTGTTCCTGAGCAATTTGGGAGTGAGCTTCCTTACAAGTAGGTGCTTGCAAAACATCAATCAAGTTGGTGCTTGGCATATAATTGAAGTATGTGCTTCAAAATTGGAGTTGGTGCTTCAGGGTGAGTGGTTTCTCACCACATGGTGAAATCATTATAACCTTATAGGACAATTTTTCCAACCTTGTTCTCTAACTTCAATGGGTTTTTTTCCCTTGACGGGTTTCCCACCTTAAATCTTGTCTTCTCATGTGTTCATGTGTGGTTATTCCTTTCTCTATCTCTCTCCCTCTCTCTCTCATGGTTGAATATTCATGCTTATCATGGATAAGATAGTTAAGTCTAGTTGATTGAATCAATGTAAATTTCTTCAAAAGTTTTAAAGAGCACCGATTCCTCACCTCTCAGTGCCTATAATTTCTAACAATTGGTATCAGAGATGGTTCTCTTAGTAAAAGTTTAATATCTTAAGATAAGGTCCTTGAGGCCGAAGCATGGGTGGTCAAGATGAAACAACACTGAAGAAGAAGTATGAGTGTTGGAATAAAAACTAGCTAAGTATGAAGAGTGTGTGGGGAAATGAGGTGCCCAAGTGGGGCATGTGAATGCACACAAGGACCGGTAAAGTGGCACGCAAAAGAATCGTGCCTAAGAGTACAAAATTAAGGACTTAGTTGATATTGTAGTTACGAGCTAAAAATAGAAAAGAAAGTTGTAGTGCGACTCAAACAAAGGAGAAAAGAAAGGAGACTTGGTGGCCAAGGAAAGTCTATATTTTGGATAAAGTATATGCAGTAAAAAGATGAAGATATATACATGGATCCGACTATTTATAGGAACGTCTATTATTAGTTGTCTTGTAAAGCATGCACGTTGTCTATTTTGAGCACGTTTATTTGTTAACTTTAAATATACCTTGAAAAGTCGATGTTAAAGTGATCAATATTTATTGTGGAAGCGTTTTAAATTTTTTTGAACACGTTTATTTGTTAACTTTAAATATACCTTGAAAATTCAATGTTAAAGTTGATCAATATTTATTGTGGAAGTGTTTTATTTTTTTTTGAAAATTTATGAAAATCTAAAATTTCAGACTTTAGATTTCAGGGATTTTCCCCTTTGGAGATTAAATGGCAAAGAATCAAAATTTTGATTTTGGAGTTCTGAACTCCAAAAACCCGAAAGTCTGAAATTTTGAACTTTCAGATTATTGGAATTTAGAGATCTCCTTTGGTGTTTTGAAATTTTATAACTTGAAGTTTCGAAGTTTGAAACTCTAAAATTCCAAAAGTTCGGAATTTCAGAATTTTGGGTTTCGGAATCCTAGGTCACATTTTTTCATAAAATATCCTTCAAAGTTCCAAAGTTTGAAATTCCAAAGTTCCAAAATTTTGGAACTTTGGACTTTTGAGTTTTGGAACTTTCCCAGCCATTTCTCAAGTTTTTCACTTTCGGATTTCCGAAGTTCGAAAGTCCAAAATTTCAGAATTTTAGACTTGTGGACTTTCGGGTTTCAGATTTTTTCGTCACCTTTTCATGATGTTCACCTCCTTATTTTCGAAGTCTGAAACTCTGAAGTTCTAAAACTTCATAATTTCAGGTTTCAAACTTTCGGATTTTCTTGCACATTTAATTCTCACATACTCCCAAACGGATTGGTTTTTGAGAATTAATTTTGGGTTTTCTTATATACACTCAGATTTTACCTGTCATTTTCACCTGACATTTTTCTCTGATGATATGATTTTTTACTGTGACTTTGTACTTTCACGGTGATATTTTCAAGGTATTTTATTTAGGGTTTTTATTTTTTGGGTTAAGGTCTTCTTGGTTTGTTTTTACTTGTTCATTTTCTTTTTGTTCTTCCTTCCTTTATTTTTGGAGATGAAGCCCTCATTTCCCACCATGTTTTCTTTGAAGATGTTTTTGACCTTAACATTTGCAAAATTCAATTTTTTACAGGCATCTAGCTCTGATTCCATCACAATTTTTGAAATCCTCTTGAGCATTTTACTAGCTTGTTGTGCCTTCGATGAAGTCTACATTTTCAAAAAATTTCAGGGTTTTGGAAGTTTTCATTTCAGAAGTCTTTGGTTTCGGAGTTTGGATTGTTCGGGTTTTGGAACATTTTTGTTTCAGAACTTTTTTCCATTTCGGAACTATTTTATTTCGGGGTTTCGAAAGTTTTCATTTCAAAGTTTTTACTTCAGAGTTTCAGAAATTTTCCATTTCATATTTTTGAAGGCCTTTGGATTCTGAAATCAAAAATTTAATGTCAACTCCTACAGCCAAAGGTGAAGAAAAGATGAAGTATACATTCCTCAGAGTTGCTCCTCACTCTTGTCTATCCTCAGAATTGGGGAATATAAGAGACACTGATCTCGGGGAGATTGATTTTCCAAACTTCTGGCACAGGTTGAAAGCCCCCAATAAGAAATACTGGATGCAATTCATACATGAAAATGGACTTTCTCTTGCTGCTAGCTTTCCTTCATCTATGCATTTCCCTAAATTCATCTTAGCTGTAGTAACTCACTTTGATGAAGAATCCAGGTCAGTTAAGGATGCTGATGGTAAGATGGTAACCTGTTTGCACCCAGATTTCTTCAAGGATTTATTCAAAATCCAAAACGTCGAAGACTACACAACAATTTCACTAGAATTGATAGTGGAGCATTGGGACAAAGAAGTTGAGTTTTACATAAAAGTCATGTTGAAGAGCTATCTGGCCAAGAGTGTTACCAAACTACCCAAGACCATGTATCAGTCATAATTTATTTAGGAAGTCAATGACATTATTGTGTTACTAAGTAGAGTTTTAGGCCTTGCCTCTGTAATGGAATTTTAGGAATGGATGTTCCTATATATTGCCACCATTAATAAGAACAAGGAATTTATTAGATGGGGAGAGCATATTAGCAACTCCATCTACTTTTAGTTAAGCAAGGTTTTGACATCAAAGAGTTTCTACATGACCTCATTTTTGGTCTATTCCGCATCCACTATGGGATATTTCATTGGACTGAACACTAAGGGTATTTGAAGTGCTTCACAAATATATGATTTTTATCCTCAGCTTACATTGGACGAGGGAAGCAGACACTTCCACATAATTAATGATGCCTTCTTTCCTATCATTCTCTATCGTTTTGATAAAGAGTTATACAATCGAAGGATTTTTGATGAAGCCTTCAAAGAAGTACGTGAGTGGGGAGATATCCACCTACAATTTCCTACATTTACATACATTCAGATTCTTGGTTTTTTAGGTACTCCTAGTAAGCTACCAAGATGCCCCACCGACAAGTGGGTTTTGTTAGAGTTGGTTTGGCAATTGCTGGACTATCATAAGATTTAGAATAAACGACACAAGTTGGGAGTTCAGTTTCCCATTTCAATTGGCAGATACACTTGTGTGAATATTCATAGGGATAATAACATAGATGTGGAGATGTCAAAAGTAACCTTGCAGACTTTCCATCCTAGGACCAATTTTGATTGCTGGGGAAAATTTAATGAAACAAGTCTGTCTAGTTACCATGTGTCCTAGTTGGAAGATATTTGGATTCATTGTTGGTGTTGGGGTATGGAGCATATTTTTTGTCTTCTCGAATTAGTATTGAATTATTAGAGTTTGAATGGTTAAGTTTAGAGACTTCAGGAGAATTCTACAGTCATCTGCTATTTTGATGCTATGACGTTGCTGTTAATTTACTATTAATTGGCTGTCAACGCCGTGACAATTTTTCTAGCCATGAGAAGTTGAAATATTATAACTTTCAAAATTCTAAGGTCAGCTTTAGGACTTCTTAAAAAGGATTTTAATCCTATAAATAGAGGTGTTAGGGTATGTTGAAGATATCTTGAGTGTTCAAGAGGTCTTGAGTCTTAGTAATCAAGAGTGATCAAGGTTAAGTAACTAGGTGTCAATTGTGATTTAGATGTGGTTTAACATCTTTGGAATTCTGTTGTGAGTTCATAATTGAGAGAAGACTGTGAGAGTTATTTTACTCTTATTGATAATAAAAGCTGAGCAAGTTCTTGGTGGACATAGCCCACATTGGGTGAACCACGTTAAATCTTGTCTTGTCTTTTTTTGTGCATTATTTATTTATGTTGTTATATTTCTGCAAGTTTGATTATGCTAAATAGTTTCCTACTACTGTGATTTGAGGAATTGTTTCTACATATTTATTCACTAATTCCTAACAACTAGTATCAGAGCTTTGGTGGTTGTTTGCTGAAGTGGTAAATCATAAGGAAAGTTTAGATTGAGTGGGAGCTATGGAGGATGAGGGAAAATCAAGGGTTGAGAAGTTCAATGGGTAGAAATTTGGTTTGTGGAAGATGAAAATGGAGGATTACTTGTATCAGAAGGACCTCCATGTTCCTTTGGCTAGAAAAGTAAAGAAACCTACATCCATGTCGGATGAGGATTGGGATTTTCTAGATAGAAAGGTTCTCGAGGCAATTCAGTTATGCCTTGCATCTTCAGTTACTTTCAACATATCACAGGAGAAGACCATAGAAGGTCTCATGAGTGTGTTGGGTAAGTTATATGAAAAAACCTCTTCCTCTAATAAATTTGTTTTGATGAAAAAGTTATTTAATATGAAGATTTATGAGAATGGTTCCATTGCCAAGCATCTGAATGAATTTAATACGGTTGAGTATGTTAAACTCGGTAAAAATTGAATTTGATGATGAGGTGAGGGTTTTGTTAATTTTGTGCTCCTTGCCAGATAGCTGGGACAACTTGGTTATGGCTGTAAGTAATTTAGTATCTAATAATTCAAAGATGAAGTTTGAGGATGTAATAGGTGTGATCCTAAGCAAGGAAATGTGAAGGAAGAGCAGCAGAGATTCTTCTACTTCTGGAAACCTTTTGACGATGGAGAGAAGAGAGAGACAAAATAATAGAGGGAAAATTAACCGTGGGAAGTTGAATGATCACGGAATATCAAAGTCTAAGAGCAAGTTAGAATGTTGGCACTGTGGGAAGGTTGGTCATGCTAAGAAAGATTGCTGGGATCTTTGGGATTAGAAGATAAAGAAGGAGGAAACTAAATAGGTAAATGTGGCAGTAGGTAATGTTTGTTAAGATGCCTTAATGCTTTCTTTAGATAATATTGCTGAGTCCTGGGTGTTAGATTTTTGGGATTATTTCCATGCCACCCCACACAGACATTAATTTACTAATTTTATTCAAGGATATTTTACACATGTATATCTTGGTGATGATGAACCATGCAACATAGTAGGGAAAGGTTGTGTTCAGGTGAAAATGTAGAATGGGAACACATGGCTACTTAAGGATGTTAGACATGTGCCTAAGTTGAGGTGGAACTTGATATTAATGGGCCAGCTGGGTAATGATGGCTGTACGGTCAGTTTTACAATAGATTCTTGGAAGGTTACCAAGGGAGATCTTGTGGTTGCAAGAGGTAAGAAAACTGGTACTTAGTATTTAACTAGTGGTGCTGATTATTGTAATTTAGTTGCTGCAAATGGAGATGTAACTTTGTGGCACTAGAGACTTGGTCATATGAGTCGAAAGGTCACTCATGTTTTGGGAGGCCTACTTGGTCAGAGAGAATGAACAGGACAATCATGGAGCATGCTAGGTGCATGAGGTTACACGCGGGGCTGTCACTCATGTTTTGGGAGGAATCAGTAAGTACAACTATTTATATAATTAACAAAGGACCCTCTATGGTCTTGGATGAAGGTATACCTGAGGAGGCTTGGTCTGGTAAGAAAATTGATTACTCATTTCTTAGAGCATTTGGATGTGAGGTATTTGTTCACATTGATAAAGATGATAGGACCAAGTTAGAGGCTAAGTATGAGAAATGCACCTTTGTTGGATATGGTGAGGATGAATTTGGTTTCCATTTTTGGAGTCTTAAGGAAAAGAAAATATTTCGGTATAGAGATATTGTCTTTAATGAAAAAGTCATGTATAAAGATCAGTTGCAGGAACAGAAAGAGGAATCAAAGAAAGAATACACAGTGTTAGAGGAAATTACAGATAATTAGGTGTCTAAGGGGTTGGTTCAGGTGCAAGATGTTCTGGCACAGCCAGTTCAAGAACCTACTCATTGGGAACCCCAAACTCTTGAGGTGAGAAGGTCTTCTAGGGTAAGAAGGGAACCTGAACAATTTACTCTGTCTTTGAATTATTTATTGCTCATTGATAGTGGAGAGCCAGAGTGATTTGAGGAAGTAGCGTAGGTAGATGCCAGGAAGAAGTGGGAGCAGGCCATGGATGAAGAGCATAGATCTCTTATGGAGAACTAGACTTGGGATCCGGTGGAGCTACCTGAGGGCAAGAGAGCATTGTAGAAAAAGTGGGTGTACAAAATCAAAGAGGAAGATGGAGGTAGGAAAAGATACAAAGCCCAGTTGGTGGTCAATGGATTTACAGAGAAAAAAGGTATAGACTTTGATGAATTTTTTTCTCTTGTTGTTAAAATGACTTCTATTAGGACTATTCTTGGTTTATTAGTAGTAGAAGACCTACACTTAGAGTAGTTGGATGTAAGGACTACATTCCTTCATGGTGAGTTGGAGGAGGAATTATATATGCAGCAACCACAGGAAAATGAGGTCAAAGGGAAGGAGATGTTAGTGTGAAAATTGAAGAATAGCTTGTATGGCCTGAAACAAGCTCCATGATAGTGGTACAAGAAGTTTGACGGTTTTAAGTAGGATCAGGGTTACTCTAGGTGTCACTCAGACCATTGCGTGTACATCAAGAAGTTTCTTGATGGTAGTTATATTATTCTGTGCATGTATGTGGATGATATGGTTGTTTCGGGGAAGAACATGCAGCAAATAAAGGTACTCAAGAAGCAACTAGGTGACTCCTTTACTATGAAATATTTGGGGGCAACAAAATGAATAATTGGTATGAGAATAAATCAGAATAGGAATGAGAGGAAGTTGGTATTATCTCAAGAAGAGTACATAAAGAAGGTCTTGGAAAGGTTTAATATGTAGGATGCTAAACCGGTTGGTACTCCTTTGGCAGGTCACTTTAAATTATCAAAGGAGTAGAGTCCCAAGAATGAGGAGGATAAAATCTAGATTTCTAGGGTACCATACTCATCAGCAGTTGGTAGCTTGATGTATGCTATGGTATGCACTCAGCCTGACATTACCCATGTAGTGGGATCAATGATCAGGTTTATGAGTGATCCAGGTAGAGAGCACTAACAGGCAGTGAAGTGGATCCTTTGATATTTGAGAGAGACCATGGGAGTAGAATTGTGTTTTGATGGATTAGACACTACATTGCGTGTCTATGTAGATTTGGATAGTAGGAGGAGCATGACAAGTTATGTATTTATGGTTGGTGATACAACAATGAGCTGGATTTCATAGTTACAAAAGGTTGTGGCTTTATCAACCACAGAGGCTAAGTATGTTTCTACCATAGAGGTAAGTAAGGAGATGATTTGGCTATAATAGTTGCTTGATGATTTGGGTCATAAGAAGGAAGTTGGGAGACTACACAATGATAATTAGAGCACTATTCATTTGGTGAAGAATTCCGCTTTCCACTCTAGGACGAAGCACATTTAGCTGAGATATCATTTCATCGGGGTAGCTTTGGAAGAAGATAAGTTGAAGCTAGAAAAGATTAATACTAGTTAGAATCCTATGGATATGATGAATAAGGCAGTCACAAGGGATAATTTGAAGTTGTGTTCAAATTTAATTGGCCTTCATGGTTGATAATAAAGGGTTGAGAACTTTTCTCAGTGGAAATAGTCTTCAGTGGGAGATTATTGGGGTATGGATCCTATTTTTGGTCTTCTAGAATCAGTATTGAAGTATTGGAGTTTTAACGGTTAAGTTTGGAGACTTTAGGAGAATTCTACAGTCATATGCTGTTTTGATGTTGTGACATTGCTGTTAATTTACTGTTAATTGGCTGTCAACGCCGTGACAGTTTTTCTAGCCATGGGAAGTTGAAATATTATGACTTTCAAACTTCTAGGGTCATCTTTAGGACTTATTAAAAGGATTGTAATCCTATAAATAGAGGTGTTAGGGTATCTTGAATATATCTTGAGTGTTCAAGAGGTCTTGAGTCTTATTAATCAAGAGGTGATCAAGAGTGATCAAGGTTAAGTAATCAGATGTCAATTATGGTTTAGATGTAGTTTAGCATCTTTGGAATTCTATTGCGAGTTCATAACTGAGAGAATACTGTGAGAGTTTTTTACTCTTGGTGATAATAAAATATGATTAAGTTCTTGGTGGACGTAGCCCACATTAGGTGAACCACATTAAATATTGTCTTTTCTTCTTTTGTGCATTATTTATTTATGCTGTTATCTTTATGCAAGTTTGATTATGCTAAATAATTTCCTACTATTGTGATTTTCGGAATTGTTTCCACCTATTTGTTCACTAATTCCTAACAATCGGGATGAATTCATCATCTGAAAAAGAGATTATGAAAGGCTAACTCTAGATGAGATTCAACAGTTTGGTATCGCAGAGATTCTAAAGGAAATGCAAGATGAAGAGGAAGTTTTGGATGCAACATACAAGAATAATAATGTTTCCAATCAACCATTGCCATGGATTGATTGGTATGTAGAAGAATGTTACAATACCAAGGAGAGGGTAGAGCCCATTTTGAAAAGAACTTATAATTGGTTGGTCACCTTGGTAATTTCACCTAAAGGGCTAGATCAACCTACATATATAGGATCCCAATCAACCATGACTCTTCCAACACCTACAAAAGGAAAGAGGTCAATCCAAAGGGCTCAGAAAATCCCCAAGAAGATCTCATTTGTTTTTGGTAGCTCCTCTCTCTCCAAGGATCCTCCTTCTAAGGATGTGTATCCAACAATACCAGTGCCAAAAATAGTTGAAGTTATTGATTCTCCAAGTATCTCACAAAATCTATCACCTCCTCTTCCTTTTCTATTGTCACTTCCTCCATCACTTCCTTCCACTTCCACCATCATTTCTTCTTTCCCTTCTCCTTCTATGGTCCAAAAATTATCATCTCTTCCAGTTCACTCAGTAGGGGAGATGATTGGGTCACCCATATCTACTTCACTTCCTCTTTACACTATCATTTCCTCCCATTACATCCACCCCTGGGGATATTCTCACTTCTACCCCATCCATCATTACCACCTCCGTTTAAGTGCTAAGTAATGTTATAGGTTCTCTTGTATTATCGAGTTCTTCAGGTACCAAATCAGTTGTTCCATTTCCATTAGCATCCACTATACTAGAATGGCTATTTCTTCAGACTCTGAAACAAAAAAAGAAATTTCCTCTGGTGGATGTTATAGATATGAGTATGTTGGAACCCACACCGAAGAGACAAGCCAAGAGGCAAAATATTGTCTCAAGATTGTTAGTGAATCAATCTGGAGAGAGGGTTGTAGAAGTTTCTACTCCCATTGAGGGAAAAACCAAGGAAACCATTACAACATATGCCTATAAAAATTTCTAGATTTTCATTGGGAAAGACAACACAAGAAGAAGCCAAACAAGATGTACAGACTAATCTCAAGAATTTGTTAGAAAAATATAATAAAGACAAGGTTTCCAAGGATGAGCTCAAAGCAAAAGATGAGCAGCTCACTGCATTATTAAGAAAAGTAACACAACGAACTCCATCTACCGAGATTTCAACTACCACTGCTATGGCATTTTCTTTCACTCTGGATGATATTTCCTATCAGGAGATTGAGAAGATATGTCAGAAGGGAAGATTGGTAAATGGATGGATGGAGTGTATACTTAAAGAATCCAATCCTTTAATTAAATAGGCTATTCAAATATATAATGATTTATAGATTGGAAGAGCTGCTATTTGTAAAATGGATGAAGCTTTCTCCGAGGACAATAATAATTTGAGCTTGAATTTGACTACATGGAGTGAAATCAAAGAAGAATATTTAGATCTTCTCCTTCAGGAGGATGTAATTGATGATGTTTCAAAGTTTTTGAATATCAAAAGAACATGGAATTCCGGTCTTAAGTGTTGTAGGATTTAATTAAGAAGTTGGACGACAAACGAGTAGAAATCATGGATGCTTTGAATGACATATCAAAAAAGTTTGATATTGTTAATTGCAAGTTCTTCAACGAAAACATGGATGATATTCTAGAGGATCATATCAAGACAAATTTCAAAGATTTGGTGAAGTGAGATGATGAGGTTACTCAGACCTTCAGTAGTGATTCCATTGACAGGTTGTTAGCATGTCAAAATTTCATAGGGTGAATGAAGAAAGTGGTGAGATAACTTAGAAGAATTCTAGCCAAGGTCACAAAGGAATTCAAGACAATGGATGTAGTAAACCACTACGCATGTGGGCCATATGATGGAGACATTTAGGAAATTATCAAGCATTTCATCAAATACAACCACCGAATGGCTGCATGGGAGAAGGAACAAGAGAACCCTGAAGAAGGAGAAGATGTTGCGGGGAAAATCCAAAGCTAAGCGGCCATGGAAAGACGGATCTAAGCTTTGGATCGGTCTGAGTTGCAAGGTTGAATGAGTCAAACCCTTGCAAAAAAATTTGCTATTTTTATGGGAGCATGTTCCCTAGAACTTAATGACATTTCTATTTTTAGTATTTATTAGTTAAAAGCCCAGATGTAATGGCTCAGCCTAAGGAAATTATAAATAGTTAAGTGCATGAAGTCTTTTAGAGATATAGAGGGATCATTGGAAAAGTTGCTCTTCAATCTTGGAAGAGTACTTTTGAATATATAAAACCTTTTAATTACATTCAGAGTGATATTTTTCCATGAAGAATTTGAGTTATTGTGTTAAAGGTTAATCTATTTATGATTTGTGGATGCATAATTCCTTAACATAAGTGGTTAACTTGCCTTTATTTCAGAAATATCCTATTTCATTCTATGTGAAGTGATATAATTGTTTTTGAATATCATTTGTGGAGAGATTATTTTCCTTCTATTATTAAAGCCATGCTATCATTAACTGTCATAAGTGAAATAAATACTTGACATGTGCATATTCCTTACTCTCATAGTTGTTGATTATGTTTTCAAAAGGATTTGATCCACCTGTTATGTATACTTGGGGTAATATAAGGAAAAGCATACTGTTTTGATAGTGGTTTGTTATTTGCCTTGTCTAAATAGCATCTAGTGAATCAGATTGTAATAGTTTTTTTATTCTCTCTAAGTTGCCTCTTTTCTGGTTTAAGGATCATCTGATTATCTAGTCTTACTCTTGGTGCATCACCGCATGTTTATTTATTTTGATATTTCAACCCCTGAACCTCATAAAGTGAGTAGAGTAGGATTTTTCTAAAGTGTTTTAGTCTTTTACATCAATTCTAGATCGAGTACCCCAAGTTCCAAAGGAATCGAAAATTCTCTAGAGGTTCATCCTAAAGTGACAAGGTCCCACACCTTGGGGATGTTCCCATGTTGCACATGATCTTTCAATAGTTCAATGGGTGCACAATCCACATGATAACACTATTATTAGGAGAGTGCATAGGTGGTATATGTCAAGTTCCCAACCCTATATATATCTGTTGTATGTCTTTGTCTTGGGTACCATGTACTGTGTACACTGTACTAAGTACCATGTATGTGAGAACATATCTATGATAGGGCTATGCTGTTATGTCATAGTAGCGTGCATGAATCTATGGTAATAACTGTTATGTATTCAACTTATGTCATGTAAGACCTTATTATAATGGATTATGGAGGATGGATTATGTTAATTGATGTGTCTGGATATTGATTACATGGTGCAATTGATCTTAATTGTTATTTGATTTGTATGTTTCCTTATTACATGTGTTTCCAATTGAATATATGTAATGACTAGTGTTATTAAATGAGTACTTAGCTATATATCATCATACATCTGCATGTTAACATCTTGACAAGATAATACAAAGGAGGTATCCGGTAGCTTTATGCACTTCGGGTGAGCATTCAGATATATGTGAATGAGGTGCCAACGTGCATAGAAATTGTGTGAGAAAATGAAATATTGCATTTTGGTTTCATTGTTGGGACCTGTTTTCAAGATGTTTTCCAGGATGTTGCTTGCAGATGGAAAATCAATTGAATTTGGAGGGCATTGAAATATGGGTAGAGGATGGTTAGGATAAATTTACATAGAGATATAACATTGGACATGATTTCAATGTACAACGGTGGGTGGAAGATAATCTTTATCATGGGCTCTATGAAACATTCTTCATCTTCTTTCCAGTAGAATTGTATGAGTGGCTAGTAGAATATGCGTTAGGGAAGCGTTGGGGTTATAGATAGAGACTTTGGACACAAAAATATCAGTTGAATCTTGTTGATGCAGATGTGGAGTGGATTAGAGCTATAGATCATTGGTGGGATGGAGTGTTGTGTAATTATACATTAGAGTACACTATTTCCATGTATTTGTGTCATGAGGAAGCTGAGGTCAGATTCTTGCACGATCCCAGAGGATATTACTTATGCGTTATACCATTATCAATCAATATTTTGACAATAGAGCTCGATTTAGAGCACCTTCCTATGGCTAGATAAACTCCCGCTGCACGCAGGGGCAAGATAAGGTGTGGAGAAAGATGGTGGATCTGGCGGAAATAATACAAAGAGAGGGAAGATGACTCAAGTAGTCATTGAGAAACATGCTAGTGTGGTAAACAGGTAGAGACAAGTAGATATCACTTTGTGTTGAATTTAGGAGATAAAGTTAATAGCACGCCCATGGCATTAGATTCAAAACTGTTATTTGGAAGTTCAATTGTGGGGTTGTTCTTAGGCGTGCCATCAAGACAGAACGCTAGTGTGAAGAAAATTGGGAGCACTTCTGTGGGTGCTACAACCAAGTAGACTATGGGTGTCCAGTTTAGTACTATAACTGGGACACAAGGGAGTATGTCAAGTGGTGTGTAGCCCATTACTGGGGGCATGAGAGGATTAGGTGGGTCAGGAGGAGGAAATAATGGTGGAGGTTCTAGTTTTGGATCTGGTGGACAGGGACTGCAACCACCACCAAATCAACAACCACTGTAGATGACACCTCAAGTTTACTATGAGATGTCACTCTATTTACCAGAGTATAGGGGTATTGAAGATGTGACAAAGCATGTGCATAAGTGTAAATTACTATAGCACGCTAATGGGATTACAACCTCTGATAAGAAGGAAAGTCATTTTTCTACTACACTACAAGGGCACGTACATAGTTGGTATTGAAAATATGACCCACATCAAACTGTGGTAAAGATTATAATGCATTGAAAACTATGTTTCTGGTATAATTTTATGTTAAAAAATTTGAACAACATAGTATCAACGTAGTCAAGGACATCAAGCACAGATTATCTGGAAGTTGGAGGGAGTATGACACACATTTTAAGACTTTGTTTTCTAAGTTATATTATGATATTTATCCTAGTCATCCTACATAGTGGTTCGTTGGAGGATTTCTGAGTCCATTCTGAAGAGCACTCTCTCATAAGACTTATGTGAATCTGTGTGAGGCCTTAGAAGCTGCTCTACATGTTGAGGTGGTTGGAAGTGTTGATACTGGAGTGAGACCATTCCTAGATGCTTAGCCATGGAAAAATAGTTGGAATTTTTTTCTTCTAACTCAGCCCATGAGACGCACAATGGTATTTGGTGCACGGATTTTGAAGTTAAAGGACATACTAAGGATAGTTTTCTATATAATTCCATTTGCGCAATGTTGCTAGATTGTGAAGTTTTACACCTGGATCACGATGTTCAAAATTTTCCTCTATTGAAGCGCGTGATTCAGAAGAAGGTGTCTATGTACTGTAATATTTTTAACAAGTATACTCACGACACTGCTGATTATAGATTGATTGATCACATCAATGAAGCCATTGAAATAGGAGTCTGCTAGACTAGTGTGGCGAGTGGATCTAAGGAGTAGGAAGGAAAACATAATAAAGGGCGCGATAATGGAGATAATAGAAATGGAGGATTCCGAGGAGGATATCAAGGCATAGGTTGCATAGGTGGTAGAGGAAGGTTTTCTTGAGGAACTTGTTACACTTGTGGATCACTTGATCATTACCAATGATATTGACCTTAGAATACAAATTTATCATGGTGTGGAAAGAAACATAAGTTAGAAGAATTCCTGGACTTATATGAGCATATGAGTAAAAAAAGAAGAAGAACAAGGGTACGGGAATGATCAAGGTGCAACACGTGAATGTTGATCAATGGATTCCTAAGAAGACTGATCCTGAATTACAACCCATGTTGGTTACGATGTGTTCCAAATTTGCATTAGCACATAAACATATGAAGGCCAAGCCTCTCATTACTAGAGAGGAAGTAATACATGCCAATTATCGAGATGTGGCACATCATAAGGAAGTATACCAAGAGACTATGGGAGTCATTAGAGATCTGTGGGGTGAAATACAATGCTTAAAAGAATAGGCGCGCACAAGAGAACATGTGAATAATGTTGAAATCCTAGAGAAGGATGTGGATGACTTTAAATAGGTATGTAAGATGTTGCGCAAGGAAAATATTATTATGCTGCTAGGAGAATGGCTTTAGGAGGAACTACCATGCACAAGATTTGAGTGTGAACGACAGATACTTCATGTAAATCTCCCCTTAAGACCATGAATTTGATAAAGAGATCACACTGGATGCAATAATTGATGGTTAGTTAGTAAGTAATATCTTGATAGATATAGGCACTAAGGTGAATGTACTTACTCTGGAAACATGGAATCAAATGGGAAGGCCTACATTATAGCCATCATCAAATTTATTGTATATGTCAAATAAAACTGAGGCAATGCTTATTGGGGTACTAAAGGATGTAGCTATCATTATTCAAGGAGCCAAGTTTACTGGGGAATTTGAAGTATTGGAGCTTGCTGAAGCAGAAAAATTTCTAACATTACTTGGATGAACCTGGTTCTATGCAAACAATGCTGATTTACGCTTCAACAAGAGATACATTAGTTTTGAGAACAAGGATGAGTGCATGATTATACATCTGTTTGAAAAGAAGGAAGATACTTAGATTGATCCTTTGAGTGAGGAAGATATTAATCGAATTTATGCACAAACGGTGTGTGATCTAGAGAATCTAGAACCATCAAAAGAAGGTATTCTTCAGTGGGAGGACACGTAGTCTGTAAGTGACACTACAAGTGTTGTTTGTGATAACTAGGTGCATATCACGTATGAAATGGTTGGGTGTGAATTTAATGGGTGAGTCACAAGGATGATCATGCCATGCATGGTGAGGCAGTTAGGCTCAGCTCAGGTACCAAGGTTTACTAGTGAAGGAAATCCCAAAACATTCTTGTGTGTTATGGAGACTTAGTGGCTAAATGAGGGAGATAGAAGAAACATGCTAGTCTATTACTTATGCGGGATAACATCACACTAGTGGGAAACACATACGGATAACCTCTTAGAGTGGTGAGAAGTGAGAATCACGTTTTCCACCAGGTTTACTCAAATCAATGTACCTACACACATTTGTGAATTTCATGGTAAAGATTCACCTTCTCATCACATCCATACTTGTGAGAGATTTTGGGCACAAGGTCAACAATCCTTACCACCATCAACTATGGGTACATAAGTTCTAATCCACATTGCATGGATGTGTGTGCGCCTGATATGTCTGTGCTGAGCTAAAAAGGGAGATTGCAAATTGGCAAGAGATGAATGTAGGTATGATTCAAACTTTTGATTAGTTTTCTAATAAGCCTCCAATCCATGAATATTTACATATAATGAAGTGGATAACATTAGGGGATAGCGCAAAGGCAAAAGAGCTCATGTTAGAGGTGTTTGGAGAACCAGATCTTGAGGCACACCTTGATCTTGAGGAGACGGAAGAGGTACATATGGGTCGCACCTGGAAAGAGAAAGAGAAAGGAAAGATGGTATACATGATTGATGATGAGGAGGTTGAAATTTTGGATGTTAGCCATAATGAAGGTATGTGGGAGGTAATGGATTATGTAGATGATAATGCAAATGCATACCATGCTCCTATAAAGACAAATAAGGTTAACATTGACACCGAGGATGAGCCTAAGGAAGTAATCATTGGAGATTACTAGTCATAGCAAGAAGTAGCAAAGATTATTGAAATATTGGGTGACTTCTAGGACTTATTCCCATGAGGTTACCATGAATTAAAAGGTGTAAATCCTTACTTAGGTGAGATGAAAATAAAGATGAAATAAGGCACACTCTCAGTTAGGAAAAGGCCGTATAGGATGAATCCTAATTTGTGCATGAAGGTGAAGGAAGAAATTGATAAGATGATAAAGTCTGGAATTATTGAGCCTATTGAAGAATATGAATGGGTCAGCCCCATGGTTATAAATATTAAGAAGGATGGGCGGATCAGGATCTGTGTAGACTATAGAGAGTCAAATGCTTCATGCGTCATATATCCTTTTCCCACCCCTTTCACAAATGAAATCCTTGAAGCAGTTGCTGGGTGCAAACTATATTTGTTTGTAGATGGTTTTTCAGGCTATCATCAAGTGTGCATCATGAAATAAGACTAAGATAAGAAAAATTTCACCATTGAATGGGGAAGCTTTGTATACACAGTCATGCCCTTTGGATTGAAAAATTTGCTAGCAGTGTTCTCTCACATTGTTGTATAGGAATTTCATGATTTTATTGATAAGTTCTTGCATGTGTATTTGGATGATTGGAAAGTATATGGTTTAGTTAAATATCATTTTGATAATTTGAGAGTTACGTTTGAGAGGTGTAGGCAGTTGAGAATCTCTCTCAACATTAAAAAATGCATCTTTTCTACACCTTTTAACACCTTCTTAGGACACATCATTTGCAAAGAAGGATTTTTGGTAGACCCAGCCAAGGTCATTATAATCTTGGGCCTAGAAGAGCCTACCAATCAAAGTGAGGTGCATAGATTCCTGGGACATAAAAAGGTAATACAGAAAGTTCATCAAAGGATATGTAAAGATTTTGACGCCCCTAGAGGAATTATTGAAAGCTGAATGAAAATTTTATGGGGTGACGCGCAACAACATGATAAGCCATTTCATGTTCATGTTGATGCCTTTGGCATAGTGATTGACACTGTATTGGAAAAACCAGGTGAAGGGATTGTAGATCATCCTATTTGTTTTGCAAGCAAGAAGTTGACACCCACAAATAATAATTACAAAAATATTGAGCGTGAGGATTTATGTATGATCTATGTGATGCATAAGTTCAGAAAATACATATTAGTGACCCCATTTATTTTCTATACATATCATATGGTGCTCAAGTAATTATTCAATAAACCTATTTTGTAAGGGCACATTTGTAGATGGATACTTATATTTTAAGAATTTTACTTCACAGTTGCTATCAAGCCATGAAAAATCAATTCAAGGCCTGACCATTGATCAAGAATCAATTATGGCGAGGACACATAGAGAATTAAAGATATTATATCTAATGAATAGTTTTTTATATTGAATGACGCACCCATAGATTTAGAAGAAAACTATTTTCTTACGTATCGGCATGGTGCTAGAAGGAATGAAGACACTGGAGAAGAAGCAACTTACAATACACATAATGCCTTATCAATTGATTAGTAGAGATTTGTACAAGTTGGGCCGTGATGAAGTCTTACGTCATTGTTTACTTGAACATGAGTGCGATGCTATTATGGAGGAGGCTCATGGTGGAGTAGTAAGAGGACATTACACAAGTGATGCTACAATGGGAAAGATTTTTATGGCTGGACTTTGGTGGGAGACTTTGTAGAATGACACTAAGGAATATGTGAAGGCATGTGATCATTGTTAGTGCTTTAAAAATCTTAGACATAGAGATGATATGCCATTAAGAATGATTGCAAGCACATAACCTTTTGAAAAATGGGCTATTGACTTTGTAGGCCCTATTTCACCACTTGTGTGTAGGATTGGCGTGCACTACATTATTACTTATACAAACTATCTTACAAGGTGGGAAGAGGCTATGCCTACAAAGGATTATACTGTAGCTACAACATAAATATTTTTTATGGGAAAAATTTATTAATAGGTATGGCTGTCCATTAAGCTTGACAAGTGATAAAGGAAATCATTTTTTAAATGACACAATTAGAATTTTGTTGGCAGAGTTTATGGTGGCACACCATAAAACTACTCCATATCACCCACAAGCTAATAGCATTGAAAAATATTTTAACAAGATTTTGGGACAAACATTGATAAAAATTTATGATTTTGGAAGGAAATATTGGGATGATAAAGGGTCAACTAACTCTGGGCGTATATGACTACTTATGAAATATTGAATAAGGCCACACCTTTTCAATTGGTGTTTGGTGTGGAAGTAGTACTACCAGTTGAATTCATATTACCATCCCTTTGTATTATGCGTGTAAGTGGACTTGATGAAAATTAATCTATTGAAGAGCACATTGATAAACTCATGTAGTTAGATGAGAGGCATGACATTACGCACTGGATCCAGAAGATTGAGAAGGTGAGAAAGGAAGTTTGACATGATAAGAACATCAAGAAAAATACATTTTAATTCGAAAAAATGGTACTTCTCTATGACTCCAAGTTCACACACCACCTAGGGAAATTTAAGGTGCATTGGTTGGGACCTTTTTTAGTAACAAAGATAATTAACTCAAGAGCATGTCAGTTGCAGGCTTTGGATGACACCATGTTGCCCAGTTACTTCAATGGGAGTAGGTTAAATCCCTACTATAAATAAATCTTGTTAGTGTTTGTAATACACTAGTATTTCCACCCAGATTAGATTCCCCTTTCATGTGTTTCTTTCCAGTTGTTTCTATTCTTTGTTTTTGAATTTCCTTATTTTGCTATAGTAAGCTTGCTTGCACACATGAATATGATTATTATCAATTGAGTTCAGGTGCAGAGGAGCATGCATAATTTTAGTGTGTGGTGAACCAAGTGTAAGTGTGTGGAAAGGATACCTTGTTGGTATTTACAATGAGTTGAAGTGGATAATATTTATGCAAGCATTGATATGGCGTTCTGGTTGTAGGGTACAAGTATGGAAAAATGAAAAGGTGTCATGAGAAATGAGAAGGATGGTGATAATAAGAAATTGATCAAGATTAAAATGACGCGTAAAAAAATATTGTGAAGTGTAACAAGAGGTAGGCAGTAACACAGTGAACTACGTGGCATGTGGTGTACAAGATTATGTACTACGACACATAGAGGTGCGCGTAAGGAGGTATGTGGCCTAGGAAGTAGTGGGGTGTTCCAGAATATTACTATTGAAGCACAGAAGAAAGTAGCAAAAAGCATGGAATAAAGCAGTGGAAAGTGCATAAAAATGATAAAAGCATAATCAAAGATGATTACGGTGGTAGGTGGAGCAATTAATGTGGAAAATTTTGAAAAATCTATAAAAGGAATGCAAGTGATTTAATTCTTACCTTACATGATTGAGTTTTTGATCCTTGAAGAACAAATTGAAGTGTGAAGGAGAGAAAAGTCCGAGTGTAGAAGTGAATCTATCAAGCCTATACAGAATTTTGTCACGGGTGAAGTGGAGCTCCTTCGAGAGAGGTGTGAGAGCGAAGAAATGGTGTGAGAATAGTAGGGTTCGAGGAGCTAGGGTTTGGAAAGAAGGAATCACAGCTAGGGCACTTGAGTTTGAGGAGACAAGATAGCAGGAAGGTAGATAAAGGCAAGGGTAAGTTTTTAAAATAAGACATGGCACCACAAATAACATATGTAGCAGCCACAAGGAGTAAAAAGTAGAAGGAACTAGAGGTGGAAGTAGAATAAGCACCTGAAGAGAGATTTTCTGAAATGCAGTATCCCGAGGGTGTAATATGGGGCATGTTTAGGAATCCCATGTCCACAAAAGTAAATTTAGATTATAATACTTACACCAGTGCAAACAAGGATCATATACAGAAGGATTTAATAAATAAGACCAATTTGTGGACTAAAGATGATACACAAATTTATGATGATGAAGGGTATAAGACCTTGGAAAAGGTTGGAGTTCTAAAAATATAAAAAAATATGATTTTCTATACTTTGGTAAACCAGAGAGACTTTACAATTGACTCATATCAAGATTCCATGAGGAATTTTATTACTTCGTGGGAAGATGAGTGTGAATCACTACACCACTGATTGGGAGGCTTATAGGGTTGGGAAGCTCAGGTACAAAGAATGCCACAAATTTAGATGATGAAATAGGTTTGGAGACCACTACGACAGAAATGGTGTATCATAAAGTTGGGCACGTGATAAAAATTTCAAAGGTAACTAATCCTATGGTTAAGATTTCCTCACACCTTTTGACCAAGTTCAATGGACAGGAGAGATGGAGCTAGGTGAACAAGAAATGGATTCAAATCATGAAGAAGATGAAAAAGGGAATGGTGTACAATCTTGCTGCATTCATTACAAAATAAATTATTGAGGAAGAGCACGCGGGAGACAAAATTACACGGGGAATGATCCTCTTATCTATTGTGTTTGTAGAGGTTGGGGTACCAGATGGCCCTAAGGATAAGATGTGGCAATACCCACCTGAGAAGAATTCATTGGCTGAGAAGTTCATAGACTACACATGTGATGGAATGAAGGGTTCCTATAAGATCAAACTAGAGATGTGGTACAAGATAATGTGCAAGGCATTCGAGAATGAGTGGCACATTCTGAGAAAATTTCCTGCGGTGTTGGATGGGAAGGTATAATTTGTAGTATACCAATATTACTAGATTGGGATGTTCTTCATGAAGAGTGGAAAGAAGAGCCCTTGGTGTAAATTATCCTATACATTCATAATGTGCTACTACCAAGCCTAAGTATACATATTTTCAGACGCACAAAAGCTGAGGTTTGATGCAGAAAAGGTAGACTGTGACTACCACACACTTCATAAGACTTTAAAGTATCCTGGTCAGTTGGCTTATATTGAGACTATGATATTAGATGATATCATGATAAACCATATGACCTTGGTAGTAGGGAAGATAGATGTAGCTAATGTATATATCTACCTTAAGCCTATGATGGTAAAAGGACAATATATCAAGGATGAGTTTAAACTCTTGGAGCTTCCTAAGGGAAAACATACAATCAAAACAAGGTAGGAGTGCGATGCCACCCCTCCAAGGATAGAGGAGGAAGAAAAACCTCAGGATGAAGAGGAAGATATGGAAGATAATGACACACTCAATCATGGCACTAGAAGACAACCGACTGCAGGCTCTAAGAGGGCTCACAAAAAGACTTATCTGAGGTAGGAAGATAAAGAGGTAAGAATCGACCTCAAGGACAAGGAGACATAAAAGGAAAAGAGTGGCATACTTGACTAGGGATAAAACATGAAGCTAAGGAGAAAAAACAAGACACATGGTAGTGGCATAGGACCCTCTGAGGTAGTAAGGAGGTCACCGAGAACAACACCGGTCAAACAAATCCCAGAGAATAAGACAAAGAGGAGGTGAAAGATCATGCCACAACATGAAAATGAGGAATAATATTTGTCAAATAAGGGTGCACGTAACATAGGGCCATCACCTAATATCAATGTGGAAGGTGAAGAGGAGAATAGAGAAGAAGAAACCTAGTGTGACACAAAAGTTATGAGTGAGCTTGAGGAAGAAGGCCCCACTGAAGAAGATGAATAAAATGGGAGGAGTATAGGGGAGCTGTCTAGGGTGCATGGAGAATATTCTAGAGAAAAGGGAGAAGGTATGTTCTTAGGTGCGTAAACACATATACCTACAAGGAGAACTAGTAGCCAATGGAGAGAGGAAGTCATGCACGCTACAGAACTTTGGTATGTTAATGACCCAAATAAAATCATTCATGCGAGATTCTAGAGTACACTCGTTAGTGAGTAGTTATATCAATATAAATATGAATATGCACACAAGGAAGATGCTGAGTTCACCTATGCAAATGCACAGGGATGAAACAAAGTTTGATGTCAACGAGGAAGCATGTATAAGGTGTAGGATGAAGAAGGTGCCTCAAATGACCCATATCACGATAAATCCCATAGAGTTTACAGACAAGTAGGAAAGTAATGCCTTGACAAAGATGGTCACATAAATGGCTTGAAGGAATTTGGATAAGGCATCTGCACTCACAACATTTCTATCAGACAATAAGAATAAGGAAAAGGAAATCCAATAATTGATTGAGACACATGACAAGGCTGTGAGGTGTAAAAAGTCTATTTTGGATTTTTCTCCTGACATAGGAAGTGAGGTTCTGAAGGCATGTAGATAGTTTGATGAGCTAACATAGAAGATGTACCCATCAACCTTTCATTTTCTGTAAGATTTAGTTCACTTGCTACTTCAAGAGAGGCCGAATGTGCAAGGGGTGACTCTAGTAGACACTGCTATAGAAAAGGAGAAGAATAAGAAGATTATAGTGAGCAGGATTGGGGACTATGATGCCATGATAAAAACGTTGAAGGATGAGTTGAAGAAGGAAGGTTGGGAATTGAAAAACTACCAAGATCCATAAAATTTCCTTAAGGTGTACACAATCCAGAAGGAAAATGAAGTGCTCATGGCTAAGAAGGATAAGGCACTTAGAAGAGAGGAGAAAATAGTTGTGATTGCAAACAATCATGATGTGCTTAAGACAATAAGAGAGCCACATGAAATATGAATAAAGGAGTTAGGGTCACTAGTGGTGTGAAAAATAGACTTCATGGAGGGAATGATTTCAGGTTTGGTTGGAGTGATAAGGGAGCTCAAGCATAAAGGGGAAGATATGACTCCAGAGGAGATGGAAAAGATAATTGGGGAAATCCTAGATACAATGAAAAAGGGGTTGGTGGAATGGAATGTGCTGGAGAGTAAAATTAACAATGCATACCCTGAAATCTTGCTACCAACTGAGGAGAAGGAGAATGACACACCCTGAAGACCCTTCTATTCTTTATGTCGTATTCATATATTTCTATTCCTTATTCTTTTCATTATTTACTCATTGTGTCTTGGAGAGATAAGTTGAGAAACCCCATTTCTGAGAATGGAAATGTAATTAGAGTGGGGTAATGTTGGAATCAAAAAATGGATAAGTATGAAAACCATGTGGGGAAATGGGGTGCACAATTGAGGCATGCAGACACACACAAGGACTGATAAAGTAGCACACAAAAGACTCGTGCCTAAGAGGACAAATTCCGGGACTTATCCGATTTTGCAGTTACGGGCTAAAAATAGAAAATCAAGTTGGAATGTGGCTCAAGTAAAGGAGAAAAGCAAGGAGACTTGGTGGCCAATGAAAGTATATTTTTGGGATAAATCACATGCATCATGAAGATGAAGAGACATGCATGGATTGAGCTATTAATAAGAAAAAAACAAATCTTATTTATAGGAATGTATATTATTAGTTGTCTTCTAAAACATGCATGTTGTCTATTTTGAGCACACCTCTTCTTATGAGAGTGCATAGGTGGTAAAGGGAAAGTACCCACCCCTATATATATCTATTGTATGTCTATGTCTTAGGTACCATGAACCATGTACCTTGTATGTGAGAACAGATATGTGATAGGGTTATGTTGTTCTATCATACTAACCACATGACTCTGTGGTAGTAACTGTCATGTAGTCAACTTCTGTCATATAAAACCTTATTTATAATGGATTATGGTAATTTATGTGTTTGAATATGGTGATTACATGGTAATATTATCTTAATTGTTATTTGATCTGTATGTTTCCTTATTACATGTGTTTTCAATTAAATGCATGTAATGGTTAGCGTGATTGAATAAGTACTTATCTATATATCATCATGTATCTTGTAACGCCCACTAAAAACAACCCACTTGAGACCCATGAACAACCTAGGTTTAGTTAGAAAATTATGGATTTTTTTTTTAAAGTGTTAACGACCAAAGTATCAAGGACAATCAAATTCAACTGATAACTTTTCCCATTATAATAATTACTAATTCCAAAATATAAAGCAACAAGTGTAATAAGTCTATACCTAGCTCAAAACTCCTTGGGGATTAATTTAATAGTTGATTATATTGACATTTTAGCTAAATATTCTCTAATTAAATTTTTAGGATTAAGGGACCAAAATAATTAAATACCCAAGGTATTTAATTCCACAAAATCTAAGTCAAGAGCAAGGTTTAATTACAGTGGGGAAACGAATACATATTTAAAATCATTAGAGTAAATTCTTACATACCCACTCCTAAAACTTGGTTAAATATTCAACTTCATTTTTCTCATACTTAATGCATTCAAAATCTCCCTAAATCACACCCATTGGATAGGAAATTTCCTCACCTTTCCAGTGATATAAAGAAGTCCTCCTAAATCCTCATAAAACTCAAGTTATGGGCCTGCGGACATTGGGAGGAAAATTTTCCCCCAAGAGCGGGCTTGCGGGCCCAGGGGTGAAAATTTGCCCAAAAAGGCGGGTTGGCAGACCGCGGGGAGAATTTTGAATTTTTTTCCTACACAGGGGTAAAAACCAATTTTTCACCCGCACTTCCGTGGGTTTGAAGAGGACACGTGTTAAGCTCAGGTTGGCGTGGGGAAAACTAGACTTTCGGGGTAACACGCAAATTTTTGAATTTTAGGTTAGAAAGCGCAAAGGAAAAACTTAACGCACACCTCTGCCAATCCTAAATGATGCCACATGTCATCACCTTATTGGCTGTAGGTTGATGGGTGGTCAGAATGCTTTTTGACCTTAAGATTTTAAGGGTAGAAAATTAAAAGTATTAAATCCTCCCGCGCCTCCGCTAAGACAAGGAAGAAAATGGTGCTGTGCCTCCACCGTTGCCTCGTGAGGCCACATGGTAGCTTTTGATTGACCGCGGGCCGATGGGGTGGTGGAGAAAATTTTGAGACTTTTCCCAAAAATTTCTTAAGGATTTTAAGGGAAAAATTCGGGCTGCGGGCCCGCAAAGGAAATTTTTCCCAAAATTTCCCACCAAGGAAGGAAAACTTCAGAGGGACATAACATTTGATAGAGAGCTCAGTTTTGGACAAATGAAGACTTTCTGGAAATATCTCGACGCCCTCTTTGCACAGAGATCATTAATTTTAGATTTTGATAAATTTTAAGGGGTGAATTTTAAGAAAATGGTCTGCACGATTTTTAAAATAAAACTACTAAATTTTAACTTATAAATTTTGTTCAAATTTATCATTCTTTCTCCTTCAACATGTCAAATAGACATGGAGGTTTCCATTAGGAAAGTGTTAGGATAGTTTGGAAGTGTAAATTTTTTGGATTGGTTTGCATTTCGAATTACAAGTTTCTCTTAACAGAAAAAGGTCTGCAGATTTGCCTTGGCTTGATTGGAAGGTTTTCAAGACATTTCCTTAAGTGTTTAGGTTTGGTCTTGGGATCATTTTTTCCTCATTAAGTCCAATTGATTATTTCACTTGCCTCTTATTTATTTGCAGGGTTATTTGAACATTTTATCAAGGAATTTTGTAAGGTATACAGTGAATTAAAAGAGCTTATACATTTCCAGAAACAAAGATTAAACTATCTCTTTTGCCATGCAATGAAACATTGAATTCATTCCATGCTAGCCTTAAATGTTTTTCCTTCTTCAAATAAACATTAAAACAAGAAATTTAGTTTCTATCCTTTCCAAAATCATATATTTTAAACAAGGCAGAATAATACAAATTTCTTCTCATGTGTTCCTTCATTTTCCACCTTCCAAACATGGATTCTAATCACAATTTGATGTTCCAATTCAAAACAACAATGCAATGAAGAAAAGTATTACAATCCTTTATTGACTTCAAATATACAACTTAACATATTTCAATTTCTTGATTGTAATGACAGATTTTTATTTCTTTCTTTCAAACTTCAAAATTTATCATACAGATTTCATTTCCTTCACATTCTTTCAAAGAAAAAAAATAGAGTCTATCTCTTTTTCATTTCACTTTACAAATTTCATAATCCATACAACATCTTTCCATTTCAAAACATTTACAAATTCATCCACTTCAAAGTGGGAAAGGTTACAATGGGATTTTATTACACAAGGTACTGTCAAACTGTCTTTCTCCTCTGTTCTAGAACAACATCGTACATTCTTTTCTTTCTTCTCATTTGATCACAACAGGAGTGGAGGAAAGGAAACTCTCTCCACCCAAACAAGACATCCAATGAAGAGGATAAGCCATCCTTCTTCGTTGGCCCCTGAGTCCCAACCACAATGCAATGAGAAATGTATTTCAACTCATGGAAATAAAAGGCTTCCACATCACAAAGCATTATTTCAACATGCACATTTCAAATTAAAAACATAGTCCAAAACAAAACAACAGTTTTGTGACCACATGAAAGACAACAAACAAAACTCAGGCTTTTTCATTACAAGCCAAAAGAGAAAGGAGTATGGGGGAAGCTACTTATGCCTCCCAATGGGAAATGGGTATCCACCTGTAACAAACCACAAATATAAATCATCTCACATATCCTTATGCCCCCCACAATCCCTCCTTATGCCCCCCACAAATTTCCGTATGCAATCTATTTCTTTTCCATGGTGGATCCCAATCCCAAAATCCCTCCACAAGAATTCTGATGCCACTGGCATTCCCTTATGCCCCCCCCCTCTCAATGATTCCCGATAGCTTTCTCCTACACCATTCCTAGGAAATCTACCCAGACATCCCACACACATGCTAACACATTCACACAATAACATGTACATTTAAAAAGAAAAAAAATATTATTTCAAGAGCTAAGCTCATACCTCTCCATGATGGAGTTGTCTAAGTTCTAAAACAACAAGCTCTATCCCAATGCAATCAATCCAAACAACCAAGAACAACTATGTAACAGTCTTCCCAAAAGCTCTTCCAAATCAAGAGATTTAATCAACAAGAAAATTTGCCCCAAGGAAGCATTCCCAAAAGTTCAACAACCCAAAACAAAGCAAGGAGTTCTAATTTTATAGAAGAGGGAAGAGAAGAGGTTGAGGTGGATCCATGTAGGATGCCACATCACACATCCTCAAATCTAACACAAAATTCAAATTCATTCCCCCAAGCGTAATAAATAGGTGGGTGAAAATATGACAAATTACTTATACACTCCAACCAAGCCCATAACCCATAAGGACTGAAAATTTAAAACATGAAGAAAATGCAATTAAAACATGCAATTTAACTTATAAAAATGCATTAAAAATGTCTAAAATCAACCCTCCAACCATAGGTATGGTTGTTAAATAAAATTAAGAGGTATGGGACAATTTTTACTTGTCCCACAAGCCTCTAAAATCAGCCTCCAAGGAAAAAAGGGAATTTCCAAGGAGGTGGAGTGTTTCATACTCCAAAATTTGACTTACACATACTTACACATTCTTACACATTACTTGCACATCACTTTCCACATTTAATCCAAGAGCCAATAACTTCTATAATTAATTTCTTATATCCCAAATTCGATTGATTTATTTATTTTAACAAAATGATTACTCACATTAATTCTCCACAATTAAAAGAATAATGAAAGGGGTAAATGCATCAAAAAATAAACACATGCAAACAATAATAAAAAGGAACCACATTAATAAATACACATAACTCCTTGGTCACAATAAAAGGTAATCCCCCCATGGGAATCCCTAACAAAATACAACACACACAAAAAATACAGTTGCCATGGTGACATTGTTGAATTCATCTAGAATTCCAATGTGGTTGGTCTCCAATCCCCCGATGTTTGTTGTGATATTTTATAGCTACACAATACAAATACCCCTTCAGCCTCGTGGCCATATCAGAACATCCAAATGAATATAATATAATTTCAAAATCATCAATATATATATGAATCACAATAACATCCAGAAAATCAACAATATCACTTACAATTTCATCAACAACTATATAATCAACTTTAAATTCAATTTTCATTTTCTAGGTCTACTCAAAATATCTAATTATCACAAGTCTGAACAACATCTATAATATAACCATGTTAAACAGTATATCAACATCATTACAAAATGTCTCTAACAATCATCATACATCATATATGAATCAGAGTCACCAATAATCCATGCTCTAACATCTAATTATCATACTAAATCAAAACTATCACAATGTCCATGGTATAGTCAATAATGTCATGATCAATATCAAAATGTGTCAAAGGGAAGTGGGCACTACATCCCCCTCCCCTTAGACTCGACTTCCTCCTGGAAGTCACAGAGAAAGAGGTAGGAAACAATGCAATAGAAAAAGGATCACCCTCTTTATTTAATTGTTTTTCTTCAAACAAGTGTGGGTCCACAGAACATAAGTTTGGTCCAATTAATAAAGCAAGAAGAAGGGAGATTTCAAGGGATGAGTTCTAAACTTTCTACATGCAAGGCTATGAACATTTAAATCTAGAGAGTAATTTACGCTATCAACCAAGATACCACACATAACAATATAACCTGAAGAGTTTAAAATAGTCTTAAGAGTAACCACCAAGTAAAGGAATAATAAGGAGAATTCCATGAGTTTGAGAACGACCACATAGCTTCCCAAGGAATACAATATACTACATTAAATAAAAGCTAAGGTTTCTACACATTTAAGCCATGATTTCAAGGTTTGTTGTCTAGACAAGGCTATAAAAAAATAGCTATGACCAGATTTGCACGAGGAACAAGCCTACTCAAGGTCCCACAATTTGAGGATCACACAGAATGAGGTGAATCAATAAGGACACCTAAATCAGAAAAACATTTAAAATCAAGGAACTATTCTAGGAAAGCACTTCTATAACTCGAGAGGGTACAATTAACTTTTCATGGTAATAAAAGTGAAGTCAAGATCACAAGTTTTCATATAGTCTAATTTTTACACTTTTGTTTTAAGAATCAAACACACCATACCAACCAAATCTAAAGAAGTCAACCATTTAGCAAAAGAAATATATATATATATCCCCTAACAACTAACATATCAAATGCAAGTACCATACCTTATAGCACAATGGGATTTATTTATCTTATCTCCTACTCAAGCTCGAAATAACCATAAGGAGAGCACAAAAAACACCAAGGACCACTCAAGGTTGCTAGGGAGAAGAACAAGTAACACAGGGTCCAATTACAATCCAAGGGTGCATCATATCAAAAGTGAATAACATCATCTTGCACTTTCCATCCTAGTGGAAAAGAAGAAACAACAACAAGGTGGCCCAAGAAAATTTGAAGAAAAGAAGACTTCCAAAAGTTATTTTTTATCCTTAACATATGTTGCCTTAAAATTACAATAACTTAGGTCTTTGAGGAAAAGACAACACGCAAGGAGGTTGCTTCTCAAACAACAGATAAGTCTCAATCCAAAAGGACCACAACTCACATTCATCGAGCTACGAGAGGATAAGGGTATGATGACCCAAAAAATCCCACAAGAAAGGCACATACATCTATGAACAAAAATTACTAAGCAACTAGAACACATTACTATCAACTAGGTGTTTCACAATTTCAGGTAGGCAACAGAACTACACGTTCAACTATACATTACACTCAATACACATAAATCTTACTTATTTTATAACTCAACTAATTAAGTCAAAAGTTGTAGCTTCATTTGCTAAGCACAATCCTTCCCGAGTTTTCTTAATTAAAATTCCTCCTATTATGACATCACGAGTTTACGTTATAAAGAGCACCACTAAGGTGGGTATGATGTCTCACCATTATGTATAGGAAGAGAGAATTTATTTTACTCGTAAGGAAGGTGGATGGACAAGGTTTCCTTTCTATTCTTCTACATGGTTTTTATTTATTGTATTAATCTACCAAGGGTATAACAAGGATCACTTCCCTTTTTCTATGCTCCAGTTTATTTGTTAAGTTCCAAGGTCAAATCTCCTTATTTATAGTTTTATGGCATTTTGGTTGAGTCAATTTATCAAATAAAATTTTTAATGAGAAGGAAGGTTCAAACATATAAAATAATTACTTTTATGGGAAAGAGATATAAATCAACACACCACATTTTTAATTCTAAAGGAACAAGAGACATTCATCATAGAAATCACATCATTAATTTTTGTAAAAAATAGGAAACAATGAACCAACATGATCACAAGAAAATATTTCAAAGATTTACCAAATAATTATGAAAGCATCATTAAACATTCGTAGTGGGTCTCCAAAATTCTCAGAAAGATAATTATTTCAAGGAAGGCTCATAAAAAAGATGTATAATCTTACTTTTACGAATCTATTAAGGTTTAACATTTTTTGTTGTTTAGGATGGTAAAATTTTACTCCCTTAATAACCAAAGAAGGTTTTCACAAGAATTCTCATGTCCCCACAAGATACCATTAAACCTAGTTAACCAGATGAATGAATGCAACTTTACTTCAAGAACACCACATCCACACTAGAAAGCATCAAATGCAATAGTGCAACCAACTAATTTACCAAAACATGGAATTTACAACCAAGAGTTAAAGTTTTTTTTTCAAAGAGGAAGAATATAAGCATCACCGAGATTAATTATTAAGATCTACCAAACTAACATTTCTATTTTTATGAAATTTCCAAAAGACAAAAGGCATCCATAAGTGTTTCCAAGTAACCCAAAGATTAATAGGTCATAGAATGTTATTCATAGTAAAGGAAATTTAAGGCAAGGGTAGATTACACATTTAATAAGTCAAGAGAGAAAAAAAAGTCCATAAATAAACACACTTCCTGTCCATATGTAGCTTAAATCTATCCATAATTACTAAGATGCATGCATTCCATGAATCAAAACTTTCTCTGATGCAACCAGGAACCCATGATACAATTTAACATGCCATCGATGAAAATTCATTATCAAAACAAACACTTTTCCACTATTTACAGTCAACCAAAAAGGCAATCCAATCCTAACAAAATCTAAAATCCCATAATTAAACACTTCTACTTTGACGAGGGTCAAGATCTTACCAAATTGTAATAGAATCACCACTACCACTGTCAAACTGCCATCTAGACCACTACTACACAACAAACTTTCTTTCTAGCAAATTCAAGCAAATGAAAGGGTCTACTCTAAGATCTTAGACACACTCAAGGTTCCGTACATCCATAACCAAGGCATAACTTTAAGCACCTAAGAGGACATTCAAGACACCTAGGGTGTACCAAATCATATGACAAATGTCACTATACAAGAAGCATAGAACCATACTCAACAACATGCAAGAAGGAAACCACGTAATGTTTAGCTAAGTAGCCAACAAAATAATGAGCTCTGAGTCACCAATCAAAATAAAATATAAGAAATATCTACAATCAAGGAAAGTGGCTAAGTAGCCACATTACAAAGTCCATGAAAACTCTCACAAAAATATAAATAACTAAAAGAGCCTCAGAGCTTCTCAATCCAATCATAAAATAAGATGTTGGTCCTTGATAAAATAACACAAGATTACTGAATGTAAAATGCATCAAAAGTTAACACCACATTCACTTCAGCAACCCTTCATGGCTTGCCAATAGGGGTACTCTACCTCGAGGTTAGTTCCAAGAACACATACCTAGGATTGGGTCCACTAAACTAACACCCAGACTTAATGTCCACTCTCCCATATGGGTAACAAAAGGAAAACTGAAAACCAGACCCTCTTTCCTAACAACTGAAGGAAGGAAGCTCTAAACAACTTCTAATTAACTCTTCCCAACCCATGAACACAACCACTACTATCCAAATATAAGAATCACACCATAATAACTTATCATTCCAACAACATCCAATAAAAAAGGGTCTCAAAAGGGCTTAACACATCATACCATTAAATCAAGATTTAGGACTTGTAAAAACAACACATTTTCAAAAGGGAAACCAAGTTTCCACTACACTAGAAGTTCACAAACATCAATTTAATTTGACATTCTTAGTTACCCAGGTTTAGAAAAAATGCCACTAAGCAAGCACAACAACTCAAACAACTTGTTATTTTATTGTGATTTTAATTCTGGTAGTTCAAATGAATAGAGTAATGTAATATTTCTTCATACTTATTTCTTTTTTTCAATTTTCAAACAAGTTTGTTTTCTTAGTTTTAAAGCTGTGCTAGGTTTACAGTTCATGTCTCAATTTTTCTAGTGTGCCCAAGGGTCCAAGATTTTGAACCACTACTCTGATACCAAGTGTAATTCCCCTGCTAAAACAACCCCACTTGAGACCCATGAACAACCTATGGAATTTTTTTTTTTTTAAAAGTGTTAACGACCAAAGTCTCAAGGACAATTAAATTCAAATGATAACTTTTCCCATTATAATAATTACTAATTCCACAATATAAAGAAACAAGTTTAATAAGTCTACACCTAGCTACAAAACTCCTTAGAGATTCTATTTAATCACTGATTACATTGACATTTTAGCTAAACATTCTCTGATTAAAAATTTTAGGGTTAAGGGACCAAAACAATTAAATACCCGAGGTATTTAATTCCACAAAATATAAGACAAGAGCAAGGTTTAGATTACAGTGGGGAAAAGAATACATATATTAAAATCATCAGAGTAAATTATTACTTACCCACTCTCAGAACATGGTTAAAGATTCAACTTGATTTTTCTCAAACTTAACTTGCATTCAAAATTTTCCTAAATCACTCCCATTAGATAGGAAATTTCCTCACCTTTCCAGTTGATATAAAGAAGTCCTCCTAAATCCTCATAAAACTCAAGTTATGGGCCGACAGGACCTTGGGAGGAAAATTTTCCCCCAAGAGCGGGCCTGCGGGCCCAGGGATGAAAATTTTTCCAAAAAGGTGGGTTGGCGGACTGCGGGGACACTATTTGAAATTTTTCCCTCATGCGGGGTAAAAATCAACTTTTTCACCCACACTTCCATGGTTCCACTAGAGGACACGTGGTGCCCTCCAAGCCAAAGCAAGGAAAAACTTGAGGGAAGGGCAGGGCTTGTGGGGTAACATGCAAGTTTGAGAATATTGGGTCCAGAAGGAGGGTGAAAGGGATAAGTTGCACGTGTGGGCCTGCGCTGATCTGCGGATGAAGCCATTTTTCATCAAGGTATTGGCCACGGAGTCAACGGAGCCTGCGGAGGTAGCTTATCAACCTTAAAATTTCCAAAAAAAAAAAATTTCAAAAGGATAAATTTTCAAGAGTTCCACCTGGGCCTCTTTCGTGCCACGTGACAAGTACACCCGACTGGATGCGGGATTGTGGGCCGGTGGAGGAAATTAAGAAAAATTTCCAAAAAATTTAGAAAACTGCTAAGGAAGAAAATGGTGCCATGCCTCAGCCGTTTCCTCGTGAGGCCACATGGCAGCTTCTGATTGGCTGCGGGGTGGCGAGGCGGCGGAAGAATTCAAAATTTATCCCAAAAAAAAAATTCTTTAGGTTTTTAAGGGAAAAATTCAGGCCACGGGCCTTGCTAGGAAATTTTTTCCCAAAATTTCCTGCCAAAGAAGGAAAACTTCAGACGGCCATAAATTTTGATAGAGAGCCCAGGTTTGGAAAAATGAGGACTTTCTGGAAATCTCGCAACGCCTTCTTAGCACATAGATCATTAATTTTAGATTTTTAGAAGTTTAAGGGGTCAATTTTAAGAAAATGTCCCTGCAGGATTTTTAAAAGCAAACTGGTAAATTTTAACTTATAAATTTTTTTTAAATTTGTCATTCTTTCTCCTTCAACATGTCAAACAGACATGGAGGTTTCCATTAGGAAATTGTTAGGATAGATTGCAAGTGTAATTTTTTTGGATTGGTTTGCATTTCGAATTACAAGTTTCTCTTAACAGTAAAATGTGTGCAAATTTTCCTTGGCTTGATTGGAAGGTTTTCAAGACATTTCCTTAAGTGTTTAGGTTTGGTCTTGGGATCATTTTTACCTCATTAAGTCCAATTGATTATTTCACTTGCCTCTTATTTATTTGCAGGGTTATTTGAACATTTGATTAAGGAATTTTGGAAGGTATACAGTGAAGTAAAAGAGCTTATACATTTTCAGAAACAAAGATTAAACTATCTCTTTTGCCATGTAATGAAACATTGAATTCATTCCATGCTATCATTAAATGTTTTTCCTTCTTCAATTAAACATTAAAACAATAAATTCAGTTTCTATCCTTTTCAAAATCATATATTTTAAACAAGGAAGAATAATACAAATTTCTTCTCATGTGTTTCTTCCTTTTCCACCTTCCAAACAGGGATTCCAATCACAATTTGATGTTCCAATTCAAAACAACAATGCAATGAAGAAAAGTATTGCAATCCTTTATTGACTTCAAATATACAACTTTACATCTTTCAATTTCTTGACTACAATGACAAATTTCTATTTCTTTCTTTCAAACTTCAAAATTTATCATACAAATTTCATTTCCTTCACATTCTTTCAAAGCAAAAAAAAATAGAGTCTATCTCTTTTTCATTTCACTTTACAGATTTCAAAATCCATACAACATCTTCATTCCATTTCAAAGTGGGAAAGGTTACAATGGGATTTTATTACACAAGGTACTGTCAAACTGTCTTTCTCCTCTGCTCCAGAACAACAACGTAAATTATTTTCTTTCTTCCAATTTGATCACAACAGGAGTGGGGGATATGCAAAACTCTCCACCTAACCAAGACATCCAATGAAGAGGAGAAGTCATCCTTCTTCATTGGCCCCCGAGCCCCAACCACAATGCAATAAGAAATGTATTTCAACTCATGGCAACAAAAGGCTTCCACAATATAAAGCATTCTTTCAACATGTACATTTCAAATTCTAAACACAGTCCAAAACAAAACAACATTTTTGCAACCACATGAAAGACAATAAACAAAACTCAGGCTTCCTCATTACAAGCCAAAGGAGCAATAACTATGGGGGAAGCTGCTTATGCCTCCCAATGGGAAATGGGTATCCACATGTAACAAACCACCAATATAAATCATCTCACATATCCTTATGCCCCCCACAATCCCTCCTTATGTCCCCCACAAATTTCCTTATGCCCCCCACAAAGTAAGAAATTCAAGCTATTTATTTTCCATGGTGGATCCCAATCCCAAACTCCCTCCACAAGAATTCTGATGCCGCTGGCATTCCCTTATGCCTCCCCTCAATGATTCCCCATAGCCTTCTCCTATACCATTCCTAGGTAGTCTACCCAAACAACCCACACACATGCTAACACATTCACACAATAACATGTACATTTAAAAAGAAAAAAAAGAGTATTTCAAGAGCCAAGATCTTACCTCTCCATGATGGAGTTATCTAAGTTCCAAAACAACAAGCTCTATCCCAATCACAAATCATTCCAAATAGCCAAACACAACTATGTAACAGTCTTCCCAAAAGCTCCTCCAAAGCAAGATCTCTAATCAACAAGAAAATTCACCCCATGGAAGTATTCCCAAAAGTTCAACAACCCAAAACAATACAAGGAGTTCTAATTTTATAGAAGAGGGAAGAGAAGAGGATGAGGTGGATCCATGTAGGATGCCACATCACACATCCTCAACTCCAATACAAAAGTCAAATTCATTCCCCCAAGCATAATAAAGAGGTGGGTGACAATATGACAAATTACTTACACACTCCAACCAAGCCCACACCCCATAAGGAATACAAATTTAAAACATGAAGAAAATGTAATTAAAACATGCAACTTGACTTATAAAAATTAATTAAAAAGGTCTAAAATCAACCCTCCAACCATAGGTATGGTTGGTAAATATAATTAAGAGGTATGAGACAAGTTTTACTTGTCCCACAAGCCTTCAAAATCAGCCTCCAAGGAAAAATTCGAATTTGCAAGGAGGTGGAGTGTTTCATACTCCAAAATATGACTTACACAACTCTTACACATACTTACACATCACTTACACATTCTTACACATTACTTGCACATCACTTACCACATTTAATACAAGAGCCAACAACTTCTATAATTACTTTCTTATATCCCAAATTTGATTGATTGATTTATTTTAACAAAATGATTACTCACATTAATTCTCCACAATTAACAGAATAATGAAAGGGGTAAATGCATCACAAAATAACACATGCAAACAATAATAAAAAGGAACCACATTAATAAATACACATAACCCCTTGGTCACAATCAAAGGTAATGCCCCCATGGGAATCCCTAACCAAATACAACACACACAAAAAATACAGTTGCCATGGTGACCTTGTTGAATTCATCTAGAATTCCAATGTGGTTGGTATCCAATCCCATGATGTTTGTTGTGATATATTTTACATGCACAATACAAATACCCCTTCAACCTCGTGGCCATATCAGAACATCCAAATGAATATAATATAATTTCAAAATCATCATATATATATATGAATCACAAGAACATCTAGACAATCAACAATATCACTTACAATTTCATCAACAACTATTAATCAACTTTAAATTAAATTTTTATTTTCTAGGTCTACTCAAAATATCCAATTATCACAAGTCTGAACAACATCTATAATATAACCATGTCAAACAGTATATCAATATCCATACAAAATGTCTCTAACAATCATCATGCATCATATATGAATCAGAGTCACCAATAATCCATGCTCTAACATCTAATTATCATACTAAATAAAAACTATCACAATGTTCGTGGTATAGTTATCAGTGTCATGATCAGTATCAAAAGGTGTCAAAGGGAAATGGGCACTACATATCTACATGCTAACATGTTGAAAAAAATAAAAAAGGAGGGACTTGGTAGCTACGTGCACTTCGGGGTGAGCATTTAGATCTATTTGAATGAGGTGTCAGTGTGTATAACAATTATGTGAGTAAATAAAAGACTACAATGAGATTTCTCAAGACCTGATAAATGAGTTAAAGACTGAAATAAATCTCATATAAGCTAATCATCTTGAAGAAATCAAGGAGGTGACATCAGTTGTTAGTAAGTTTTCAAAATATCTAAGTGTCAAGGAAAAATCCTATCTCAAACATGAAGAGTAATTGATGACTCTAAAGGATGAGCTAGAACAAACCACAAGTAAATTGATGATGTATTAAAGAATTGAGGAAGGTTCAAGCATCCTTGGTGATTTTATAAAAAAACAAAAACATCCTAATGATAGATCATGTATGATTCTCAAAAGTGAAGAAAATAAGAATGAATTGAAGCATGAATCTTTTCATGAACCATATCAAGAAAATATCAAATCAAAGATTGAAGAATGTGATAAACTAAATGTAAAATTAAATACTCTAAGAGAGGAATTAGAAAAATCAAGACAAATTGAATTGAAGGGTGAGTCATTTTTCACCAATAACTTTTATGCTCTAAGATGAAACATATAGAAGATAAAATGGTTAAGGAGGAATACCTGTTAGGCAAAGGTGGAAGGTAGAATGCATGCATTGTAGAATTTTGATCCAAGATGATTGTGTGATCTTCCCTTTGGCTAGGAGGAATGACCTGTATAAGAAACATAACAGGACCACAAAATAGTATTAAATAACAAGAGTTAGAGGACTGCCTAGCAAGGCTAGACCCGAGAAGTGTGATGCTTCCTCGAATGGTTGTCAATCCTATGTTTAATACAATTTAATGTAAGAAATAATAGTTCCTATTGTAGTTGATAAGATTTAGGTATCTCCTATTAACATAAAATAAGTTAATTTAATCTCTACAGGTAATGGTTAGAAAAATTAGATGATTAATGGGATGGTTTGGGTCTGTAGCGTGTAGCAGAGGCTATAGGTGAGGTCTGGGTGAAATCAGGAAAGGTTTTGAGCTATTTTGGGGAAGTTGTTAACTCACTATTATAGGAAAAATTACCAGTCTCAGAGATTGGTATCGGTTGGTTGACTGATGCCAGTATAGGGGATAGAATAATGCTGGTTGGATAACTGTTGTCAATAGGGGAAATTTGGTTGAAATGTTAAAATGGGAGTTTGAACCTCTTTGTGATTGTACAGAGAGTGAAGGGGGTGTTGATAAGGTTGTACTATTGTTAAGAAGACTCCGGTATGCTGAAAAGGAGGTTGGAAAGGGTGTAAAGGCTTGGGATGGTTGAATAGTGGGTTGGTGGGAAGAAGGTGATATACAGGTAATGGAAAGAATGAAATATAGAAAGAAACGAAAGACCTATACTTGAATAAACACAAATGATAAAATCACAATACTTGCTGGGTATGTTACATATCCTATGAGCGGAAGTGATTGGTGGTTGAATGAAGAAGAGGTGCCTAGGTCCAGTTCCATAGTAGTACAACCTATGTTCTCCCATGAGTATTCCAATGCTCTGGAAGGAGAACCAAATGCTTATATTACATTGTGGTTGTGTGTGTTCATCGTCTGGATGCAGGAGGGCTTGAAGATTTGTGCTTGAATGTAATAAGGATCCAATAACTAAATTACCAACTTGTGTAGAGGTTTGTGAAAGTGTATATAAGGTAAATGGCACAAGTTGAGGAAAAACTGGTATTGGTTAGGGTGAATTAGTCCCTTTTACAAAAAATAATAAGATATTCCAAGATTTGGCGTGTTTTCCATGTAACATCCCAAAAATTTCTTGTAAGTTAAATTAAATATGGATAAGTCTAATCAGGATTAGAAGAGATCATCATTGTGTGTAAAAATTTGGTTCATCATGTCATGACCCACAACTTTTGCTGTATGACATGACACTGCGGAATGAATAATCCCGCACCCCACCTTTATGATCCTTCCTAAAAAACATGGTTAGGCCTTAATCGTAGGTAAAATGGTTCATAAATGATTGTGAATCTTTCAGTTATTTATATTTCAGTTACTTTATTTTAATCAGTTTGGTCGTCTTTTGTTTTGTTCAACTTTTGCAATGACCTCGATGATCAATGCCTCTATTTTATTTGACAATGCTATATCAAGCCATCTTTATGAGAATATTTGAATTATTATTTATAGACTTGATGATTTTAGTTATTGGATTGTTTTATATAAACCTAGAAATTCAACTAATTATTATGGTAATATATTTTTGGAAATATGTGGACTTGTATTATGAAGGTTAATTTTAACTTAACCATTAAGTTGGGTAACAACTAAAGTAAAAAAATGCGTATGAAATATTAATTAGTATATATATTTTAGAGGGATTTGACATGTAAGCCAATTTTTTTTATTTAGATATTGAAATTTATGGGTTTCATAAAGTGAAACACCTTCACATGGCACAAGTGTGTGGCATACACTAGTACACGTACCAGTATTGGGAAGCCCAAAAATTCTCCAATATGCTACCCAACTATAATTCTTTCATTATATTTTTTCTGTTATTTCTCCTTTGTTTATTTTCATTCTCCCCTTCTAGAATACCTGCGTGAGTTTTGGAGGAAAGAAGGATTCAACTTGTTAGAGTTGGAAGAGTAGAATGTTTCTGATTCTGGGTTTATTTCAGGCATGAATATCTTCTCCCTTCTTTGCTGCGTTGTTTGTAAAAAGGAAAAAAGAGGAAATACACATTTTTTTTTTTATGGCAATCAAGGAATTTGTGGTTAGCTTTTTATTTAATTGTTTGAAGATGAAGTTTGAAAAGGAAATTGATGAATTCTATATTATTTTTAGTTTTCTTTGTGTGGTTTTAACTAAACCTAGAAAAATACGTAGATGGGGTTTTGGGTTTTGATCTGCAAAAGTAAAGTAGAAGAAAGGTTAAAAATTCCTTCGTTGCATTATGATAAATTGTACCTGAAAGGAAAAGAGTTGGGGTTTTCCTATACAAGAAGAAGGAAAAACATTTTGTGAATTTGTGTGTTTAAAATCGATTTGTGCTTATGGGTTTTCATTTTGGTTTACTAGAATTTAGTTGTGTGTTTTCTATAAACAAATTGATTTGGGTGTATAAATCGATTTTCATAAACCCAAATTGATTTGCATAAATGAAACGATTTGGGTAACTCCATCAATATGGGTATGTAACCAGTTGGGGTTTTTTATTTTTCTTTTTTTGCTGTTATATGCAGGTCTGATTGTTAACTTATTGTGATCTCTTGAATGATAATTATGGATGTCAAAGCTCTTGCATGGGACTATTTTTCCATAAATTTTATCTTTATGGACATCTAAATCAGATCATGTATAAATGAGGGTGTGTTGTTATGTGTAAAAAAAAGGCATTTAACCTGTAACTTCCAGCCTGGCAATATGAATTGGATTTCTGTAAAACTGTGGAAAATAATTGCTTGTCTTGGTAAGGGCATGAAAGCCAAGATAGCTTGACCTAGATGCACCAAGGAGTAATTGGTGGCATGATTGAGATTTATATAATGATATCTTATGAAAGAAATAATTAGCTGTTCTTTTACTAAACAGAGTATGTTTACATGATGTAATCAATGTGCTTCTAAATTGTTTTGTTGGGGCTGTTCGTTTACCAGATAAAATATGTTAAAGTGATGTAAATTTGGTGATATTTGTGCTAATTTGTAGAGCTTCTCATTGAATGAAAAGAAGTAAGTTTTATTTCCTTGGTAATGATGTTCTTAGACAATATGATGATCTACTCATTAACTAGAAATAATATGTTTGATTAGTTTTTGGTAATTATGATTGTTGGACAGTTTTGTTAAGTTGCTCATTGATTTGGAAGATAAGAGAAATAGTATTAAAATCTATACCAAATAAAGTATGATTTTCTTGTGGTCATAATTTGAATTCAAAGGTTGAGTGATTATGGTTTGATTATGCTGAAATAGAGATTGGTTGTTCTATTTGTATGCATCCATAGCTGTATCTTTATAGAAACTAGGGGGTAAATCATTTTCAGCTGTATTTGTTAGTGCAAAATCACAGCACCCCTGGATGCTGGTCAGGTTTCTAGGTTGACCATACTCTCATCCAGTGTGATTACATAACATTGAATCCTTTCTCCAAGTGTGGGACTTGAAAAGTGAGAAAGGATTCTCCAGAGAAGGCTGGTTCCTATTCCTCTGTTCAGATGCACACGAAATATGCAGAGGTTTTACTCAAAACCTAATCTAACTTTCCAAGGAGACAGAGAGAGAGGGATGCATATAAAAATAAACCTAAGCTAATGGAGGTGATGCACCGAGGAATGAAGAACACCTATCTTTCCAGTAAACACAAACCATTCAAATGTGATATAAGATCATGCACAGATAACAAAACTTGCAGTGAAAGACCAGAAGGATGCAAGATAAACATAGAGAGGGTTGAGAATCATCCATAGACATGTATTAATTGCTCCAAAGATTGATACAATACACTACAGAATGCCAAGAGGTAGAGTCGTATTACAGTTTCAAATGGGAGGTTCGAACTCCACAAATTTTCCTGATAGGAGAAGAAGGGAGGAGCAAAACAGAAAATGTTTGACCTTTTGAAAGAAGCTCCTCTTTACAATATATAGGAAGAATGAGAGAGGGAAGAGAGAGGAAATCCAAAATATGCCCCAACCACTTCTAGGTCGCATTTAAAACCATCTCATTATGGCAGAAGCGGCGGATCCTGGCAAAACGGCGGGCTGTCTAACAGAAGCGGCGAGTTGTTTGCTGCATTAAAGTTGGTTGTTGAAGCATTACTTCTGTCTATCACCACGCGTCAGAGACGTTTTCTCAATTTTCTCCCTCCAAACTAAACCAAACTGCAAGATTGATCCCAGAATCATGTAGAGAATTTCAACAGATTTTCGTTGATATAAAGAACGTGCAAATCTGAGCTCTGGATTGAAAGATACGACGATCTGAAGATTTAGGGCACGAAACAGGCCAAAACAGATTTTAAAATCTTTTCCCACATTCTACCACCTGGACGACACGTGTCAAGTGCTGATTCACTGAGCAATTCTCTCTCCTCCACCTTTTCGCGGGCTTTCCTTTGAAATTTCCTTGTGGGCCCTTAAACTTGGACACGTGGCACCATTTCATTGGTTCGGGTCAGTGCTTGAAACCTAGCCCTTTGACTTCTGGAATTTCTCCCTTGTGACATGTGTCGTGATCTGATTGGTTCTCAGGCCTACCGAATTTTCGCGTCCTTCACGTACATTTGTTCTGGATGTCCCAAACTGTTTGGGACAAAAACTCCCGATCCACCCGAAATGGGCTTCTTTGTCCCTCATTCGGCCGATGACACGTGGCGTTACTTAATTGGCTTTCGGCTCCTTCGGCTATCCGCGTCCCACGTGTCCTCTTGTCCCAACTACTTAGTGCTGAAATTCCTTGTTTCGGCCGAACCGGCTGGTTCGCGCCTTTCGCATCCATTTGTCCCAACTATCCCGGACTGTTTGCGACAAGTTCTTCCGAACCGCCCGAAATGGGCTTCCTTTGCTCTCGGCCGCTTCACCTTTTCGCGTCCTTTGCGTCCCCGCGGCCCAGATGTCCCAAACTATTTGGTCGACTTTCTTCTCCTTCGGCCGAACTGGATTTCCGTGTCCCACGCGTCACAACGACCTGATTGTTCCTTTGCAAAAGTTCTCCTTTTCGGCCGAACCGGGCGGTTCGCGCCCTTCACGTCCATTTGTCCCGGATGTCCCTTTGCTTCGTGGGCCGCCTGGAGGCTTTTCAGCCGATCCGCGCCTTGATGTCCCAACTGCTCAACTTTCGCGAGGACTAGGACTTAGCCAATTTTCATGATTTTTCCTGTTCCAATCTTGTTTTTGCCACTTTTTTCACCTTTCCTCAAAGCTTGCTCTTTCCTTCTTCGACCAAGGGAGTTATAAAAAATCTGGGGGGATCCTAGAAACATGATTTTTTCCCTGAATCAATCCATTTGCCTGGGACCTGAGAATTCTAATGCATGTTATCAAATTAACCCTGGGGGGTGAATTTTGGATAACAGTATTACCATATGCTTATTGATAAAATAACATTTATATTCTTTCTTATTTTACTAATTAATTACATTAGAAAATGGAGTTAATATTTATGCCAGTTCATTTTAAATTGACATCATACCACTACTCCAGTCTTGTAGGACCATTAACCGTTACTTTCGGATGTGCGGAAACTCATGTTTTGTGAAGTTTTATCGTAGCATGGATCAAAATGAGATACTTGGATTTCAATTTGTAGAAGAATGAAATCCTATAATTTTGACTGAATTTATTGGGATCTTGGACCCATTGTAAATAGTTAAACCTCACCATGTGAGAGTTATTATACCGGTTATATAGTTCACCTTAACGACATATGCAATTTATGATTTTAATAAAGAGATAATTAATTTGTGTGTAATAATGTCTCAAAATGAGTAAATGATGAATACTTGAGTTGAGAAATCTTACTTTTCACAAATTGTTAAATATATTTATTTGATAGTAATCAATGTATGAAGCCGATAATTGGATAATTATTGTAACAATCATTTGTCTTTTAATTTCTAAATTTAATAGCTATTTAGTGGCGTAGCTAATCAAGGGAATATATATATATATATATATATTTAATTCAGCCTTTCGGTAAACTTGGTATTATTATGTTAAGATTTTAAATCCTATTGTATAGAGAATGGAAGAGTATCATTATAAAAAGGTAATTTAAAGTTAAAGAATCAAACATCAGGAAATGAAAAACTAAATGGGATGGTAAATAGATGGAAAGATCCATTAGGCATATTAAGGGATAAGTACATGCATAATGCTGATATAGTTACATTTCAACATAACAAATGTACTTATCTCATAATGATCCTAGTTGGCCTTTGGCATCTATCACAATATAAACTCTTACAAGATAGGTTAAATTGGAAATAAAATAAACAAACTATAAAGATCTAAATAACTATGAAAGCAATAGTTGTGAGGTGGCAGAAGAATTAAAAATCATAAGGCTAGTGTGCTGTCTTGAGTTTAGCCGTAACCTGCATGGCGGATAACTTTGGCCAAAGTAATGCATTGATGGTTGTGCATTGTCTGATCACCTAAGTCCTCCAATTAAAATAAAAATGGTCTCTAACCTAATCATGGGAATTTGAACACTGAACATGAGGTAGACAATGGTCGGATACCAAAACACAAAGTCGGGAAATTAGCTTCATGGTAGATCCAAATAATTTCACATAGTTCCCATGACCTTTAAAAGGTTGAGCCAAAATTCTAGTAAGCATTGTCACTCAAAGTAGTGATGAAGGGAGATCGTGGAGAACTGGATACACCCTTCTCAGCCACACATGGCTTACATGGATGTTATCAAATAGATCAAAAGAACCAATTTGATTTAATGAATTTGATTAAATAAATCTGTATGATTGCCGCTGTGTAATTTGTTTTTATGTTTACAAAAAAAAAATCCTCATTTTCCAGCTCTTGTAATTTTGAGTGTTACATTCCAAGTTGAGTCCACTTAGGGAAGTGGAGTTCTTGTTAGAAAAGGTAGGAAAGTAATAGAAGAAGTCCAATTAGGCTTGAGAATAATTCTTAGTTAGTTAGGTCAAGTGGTGACTCAACAATGTGAGTGATGAATCAGTGCTGAGAGTGATGACTTGGTCACTGTGAGTTAAATGCCCCTGGAATGGGTCCAGGGTGAGGTGTAATGATGAGATGGAGGTGTGAGGATGAAGTTAACTTAATTAAAATAATTAAATTAATTAATAATGTGAGAATGAATATTAATATGGGATGAAATGGTCATGATTAGTTAAATGTGTTACGTTAATTAATTGAAGGGGACTAAAGAGAGTGTGACCCAAATTTTGTGTCTACATTTGCTCCTTTTTTTCGCGTAGCTTGTATTGATAAGTGACGTTGACAAAAATAGGAAGTATGTGCCCTAGGTATGAGTGAAGATTAGGTTGCCCCAAGTATAGGTCGAGGTTATCCCCTTCAAACCAAGAACTGATGAGGTGTTAAACAGAGTCGGTGAGTGGTTTGAAAAATGTGTAAGTGATGAAAATGAGGGTAAGGTGGTTTTAGATAAGGGTGATTTTGGTCGGGTAATAGATAGTGTTATTATAATGCACACACACATATAGATTTCGTTAAGGTACCAAGGTGAAGAGCTTGCAAAATCCACGTCATCAAAGGTCGATAGGTTTATCCAAATGAGGTTGAAGTCATTCAGGTATCCAAGGTATAGGATATGGTCCTGAAACACAACTAGGCCAAGTGTAATAATGGGTAATAGGTTGTGTTCCAAGGTACCAAAGGTATGGTCAAGATAAACATCATAACATTAGGAAAGGTAAGGTCATTAGGCTGAACAACATAGGTAACATCATCGTAAGTTATAGTGAGTACAAAAATTTGAATATCAAAAAAGGTGAGTGTCAGTTGGGTGAGTTAGGAAAGGCCGTATATAAGGTTATGTTAGGGGTGATAATATTCTCTAACTAACGGTGAGGTCAAGTGGGAGGTTATAAGGCCATGAGGGTAATGGGTAAGGGTAGGGTCAATCATGAGGTAGGTGAAAAAGGTGGCAGGAAAGGTGTTTTATGTATGTTGTGTTGAAATTTCCAAGTAATTGATATCATGGAAATTATAAATGATTGATGTATGATATGGTTTATGTTATAAAATGGTAGGTATGTATGTTTTTATGATATATTAATTTCCAAGTTTGTTTTTTGTGTAAATGGAAACTAACCAGGGTATAATGTGAATGTAAAGGGGGAAAAATTGGTGAGGGGTAAAAGTGGATGAGCTAAAATCCAATGGTCCTATGCCTTCAGAGTGCTACCTAGATAGGCCTGACAAAAAGGGGCCTTAGGCCAATGTAGTTCTCCCATAAGCTAGGGAAGAATATGATAGGGAAGATGAATGGGTTGATAGGTTTTAGGCATGATTAAGGCTAGGTCATTTAGGCATGGTTGAGTATTGGTTGAATAGGCATGGTTGAGTATAGGTTGAATAGGCATGGTTGTTGTCTATGTTGAATAGATATGGGTGATTTTGGTGGAAGAGGAATTCTTAGAATATAGGTGTTGAAGGTTTGGTCTTGTGAAGGAGGATCAATAAGAAAGAAAAGAGGTGAATGGTAAGAGGATACAAAAATCCACCTAAGTGGTAAGAACCCTTATGAGTCTATCATATCAAAGATTGGCCTATGAACATAATACCCTAAAGGCATTGCATGATTGATTGTTCTAAGGGTGAAGAAGGTCACATGATCATAAAATGTCACATTTGCAACACGTCGCTTGAGTAGGTAGAAAAATAGAAAGGAAATACGGTGAGGTGAAAGAGGTTGTTTTAGCGTAACCTTGGTGTGAGACAACATGCCTCTTCTACAAGATACCCGAGATCAAAATAGGCAAGTCCATGATAAAAAAAAAATATTTTTATTTTTACTTTTTTTTTTATAGACTGATCGACGTGGGAAGTCTATGTGGGATGAATAGAATATCTCCTTAAGTTCTTCATGAAGCTGATCAATGTAGGAAGCTTCAGAATATTTTTATTTTATTTTTGTAGAAATAGTCTTCTTTTTGGATAGACTGCGTACTTTATGGATAGCTTTGTATAGTTGTCCTTTGAGGGAGTAGTCTAATTATAGCAGCAAGATAGAAAGATAGATTTCATTTTTGAGGGATTCATCTATTTGCTAGAATTTTTGACTCAAGGAGTTTGAATTTTAAAATCTCGTATATTACTTTTGAGTTGTTTTTTGGACTTTTAGGTCATTAACAAAACTATAGAGAAGTATAGGCTTTTTTTATGGAGACAAAACCATAGCACACAAGGGTAAGCTATGAAAGAGAGGTTTTAAGTGATGAATGATCATGGGATTCCATCCTGAAAAGGATGAAAAGTATCCATGAAAATCATACCATGAGTAGAGCCGTGGTACTCATATTGAAGATAAGGCTGAAAGGTGACGGGGAATCACATGATTCTTTTTTAGTCTTTGATCCTTAAAATAGGTAAGTGGAAGGTGAATGTTTCTTAAGGGATGGGATTTTAATAGATAGAAGGTGATACAAGACTTGATTCCATAATATAATGGTCAAAGATGTAACATATTGAGGGGCTCAGGTTTAGGTTTACCTTCGAGTGAAGATAAATGATAAGCACCCAATCCATAGGCATGAGTAATGATATAGGGTCCAAGCCAATTAGGAGTGAACTTGCCCCATTTACTTTTCTTCACTTTTGTTACATGTTGATTTTTATTCAGAATGAGGTCTCCGACCTGGAAGGTTCATTCTCAGACATGTTTATTTTAGGCATGTTTGATACATTTTTGGTATATTTTGAGGTAATCGAGAACATTTAGATGACATTCGTCTAATAACTCAAGCTGTGCCAAACGATCTTGGTGAAAATCATCATCATTGAGCATATCTTTGATTGAGATATTAAGAGATGGAATTTGGACTTTGAGAGGCAAGACAACCTCTGTACCGTAGACCATAGAGAAAGGTGTGGTAGCGGTTGAGGTGTGAATAATAGTGCGATAAGCCCATAAGGTAAAAGGAATGTGTGTGTGCCAATCCTTACTAGTATCATCAACCACTTTCATAAGAATTTTATTTAGAGTTTTGTTAGTAGATTCAGCTTGGCCATTTATTTGAGGATAATAAGGTGAATAAAAATTGAGTTAACTGCTGAAGGCATCACAGAGTTTCTATAGGGTTTTGTTTTTGAATTGTTTTTTGTTATCAGTCATGAGGCGATGAGGAACACCAAAACACATAATTATGTGATGGTTGGTGAATTCACATATTTTATTAGATTTTTTATAAATAAGAGGTATGGCTTCCACTCATTTAGTGTAATATTTGGTAGCAGTAATAATCCATTAATGATGTTGGGAAGAATGAGGGTTGATCTCTCTGACAAGAAAAAAAACTCATTGAGAGAAAGGCCAAAGGTCTCGTGTGACCTATAAGGTGTGACTAGCGGTGTGATGAAGATTAACATGTTGTTGACACTTCACATAATTCTTAACATAGTCACAACAATTGAGGTTTAGGGTTGCCCAGTAATAGCCCAGGAAAAGGATGTCCTTAGCAACAACTAAGCCACTGAAGTTACCCCCATAAATCCCATTGTGAACTTCCTTGATGGTGTATGGAATTTCAGAACTTGTAATGCATCGTAAGAGGATACCATCAAATCTGTGTGTATAGATAAGATCACCCATGATGACACAGCAAGAGACACTTTTGAGAAAGGCTCATTGTCCATTGCGAGTAATATCTGGAGGAAGAATTGAAAGGGAAAGGTAGTCAACAAACTGCTTATACCAAAGGTCACATAGGTTAGTTTCAATGTTTCCTACAAGGTTGACATCTCAGATTAGATAAGAAGGTGATTGCAACCTTTGTACCATGAAAAATATTATCAATTTGGAGGGCGAAGTGGGGATTTGAGAAGCAAGACAGACCATAGTGTCCACAAATTTATTAGTGGATTGTGGGGTGGTTTGAATTTCATAATGGCCAAAGGTAGTCAAAAACATGTCAACATGATGCTTATAATTTTTAAGTATCTCGTTATGACACTGGTATATACCATTAACTTGGTTCACAACCAGTTGAGAGTCAAAGATATTAATTGATTTAATGTCTAAGGATATGGTGGTTTGAAAACCTAACATGAGTGCTTCATATTCAGCGACACTGTTAGTACAATAAAAATATAATTTGAAAGATAGTGGCATAGGCTCACCATCAAGAGGGTTGAGGATAAATCTTACACCACCTCCACACTGAAATTTGGAACCATTAAAGAATAAGGTCATCTGGTAAATGGTTTTGTTCAGGGAGAGGGTAGCAATGGATTCATCAAGGAAATCAAAGTTAGGAGATTGGTTTATGGAGAGAGGTGCATCCGCGAGTTGGTTAGAAATGGTTTTTCCTTTGAAATATTTTTGATGGATGTGTTGGTACCCAAAATATTATTTAAAATTTAATAAGTATCAACAAATAGGATAGGATGCCTAGAGACAAATATATAAGAATTTTATTCAATTTGCATCTGGGGATGGATTTAACTGACTCTTTGTCACTCGAGTGTGGAGAAGTTAGATAACACCATGATAAGGATATGACCTACCCTCCTACTTTAGGTTGTGCCTTTAATTAGGGTGAGAGGAACTATTTTGTAACCTGTATTTGTAATGGATAAACAATATTTGACTCTCCTTCTATGATATTGGAGGAAAACCTTGACAAGACATGGTCAATACAACATAATATAACTCTCACGAGTTGTTACGCTAGAGAATTAAGATGTCTCCTAAACAAGGTTCAAGTTACTAAAGACAACAATAAAACCTGATTTCTCCTACATGTTTTGAATAAGGGATGCGTAAATTCAACAAATCTCCCTAGCATTTATGGACAAACAATGCAAACAGTGGTAGATCTTGTAGGATTTATCATTTAGAGATGGTTTTTTGGAATTAAGTAGAATAGGTTTGATTATACTAGATTCTTGGGAACTTTAAACAAGGGTTCGAAAATATGCCAAGCAAGATGATAACAACAATTTAAATAATTAACAATGAACCTTCAACCAGAAGGTGTTCACCCATGGAAGCCCAAAGATGCACAGTTTCACACATTCTTTGAGAATTTAACATAAAATCTTATGTCAAAGACTCAAATAAACATAAAAAATACCTGGTCCATCATGCCTAAGATACACTCATAAGCTAAAAAAACAATCTGTATTAGCAAAAGGGAAGTAACGTGAATTTAAATTGTTTACTTCTCAGTGAAATGAAATCTTTTCTCATAGCCCAATTACAAATTCCACAATACTACCACAAGGACAAGATCTTGTGTGATTTAGAGGAATTCCTAACATAATATTGCAACAGGAACATGAATAACTATTTGAAACATCTTCAAATTGAAAGTAGACACAAAAATGCTCATGATTAGCACAATTAACAAAGGGCTCATCAAATTCATCAGCAAGGGAAAGATTCATTTATAGTCTCAATGCTTGTCAATGGTTGTACACTTGTAACCATCTTGACAGGATTTATTTTGAAGGATTAATAAATTAACATGTTTCTCAGACAAGTCTTTTGGAAAAAATTGATTTTCTCAGTCTCTCTCTCTTTTTAATTTCTCAGAAATATTAACCCCCCCCTTTTGTGAGAGTATTGTCCTCACCTTTATAGAATTCCATCCCCATTTTACTCTTAATTTTCCCCACAAAATGTTGATATTTCAAAAGTATATACTTCTCTTATAAAATTCAAGGTGTATCAATGATACCTTTATAAAAAAACTTTATTTGGCCTTGCCAGGTGTAGAGACTACGGGCCTTCTTCATTTTGCTATTATCATGTATTACTAGAATATCATGTCATTACTTGTGACTAATGTTTTCATGATTCCTTCCATCTGATGATTGGATGGTTGCTTCTGATATCCTTTGAGCACTTTGAGGTGACCTGAAGTGACAAATACTTTTCATCTACTATATGAATATACATCTTGGATGCCGTGCATTCCTTCTCACATTTTCTTGGTTTAACTATCCCATGTGGTTTTTGTCAAATCCAGTTAATTCATCAATCATGGTTGTTCTGAATTTACTTCAACCTTTAATTTTTCCTCGTGTGAGCTGAGAAATATCTTCCTTTATTGGGTGAAAATGATTTATTTATATTTAATCAATATTTAAAACTTCTAATATAAATCCCAGTTTTATCCCATTACCAAGTTGCATTTCTCTTCTTATCCTGTAAGTGAGGAAAATGTTTTATAAGTGACACGGTGAAAGTACCTATGGAAAATATTATGAAGAAGATTTTGTTAGAAGATCTGAATCAAATATTCGACCTATGTGGTCCTGATGAGGATTTTTTTAGGGCCTTATTTGACATAGAATGTGTAGGAGATACTTGAGGACCCTTGACCTATTAACAGGTCTGGCTCACATTCATCATAAGGCTAATTAGGATCAATCCTATGTTTACATCCTTTCAATTCACGTACTTTCACCTCTTTCTATGGGAACATCTGAAAGCTCCTGAAGAGTAGAAGAAATCCAAGATTGAAAGGAGGCCCCAAGTGTCTAGGAAAACTAAATTTTAGTGTCCATTATTATGTGATGAAGAATTTTTATTAAAGGATATTCCCAAGGATTATTATGTGTTATAAGACAAATCTTCCATTGACAATGTGTCTTCCATCTCTCACAAGGTAGATGCATTAGAGTGGAGGATTGCCTCCTGGAGAAAAGGGTAGAACGGACTCGTTCC
>CM034149.1:892551774-892567120 GCA_019776745.2 Taxus chinensis
AGAGCACCTAGCATTTTAAGATTTATTTTGGTATTTTTATAAGACGAACTTTGTATGGTAATAGATTATCCCACTGGTTCTTTTCTATGATTCCTGAAGTTCGCTATTTGGTCAGCTTCATTAAGTCAAAGGAATCGCTGTGATCCTTCAAAACTACGGCATAAACTTAAGGCCTGCACCAAAGAATGTTTCTGCAGGTATCACCTTCATGTTCTTGCCTGGTTACTATTCGCAAAATTTGCTAATGATTTTCTAAGTTAGCGTGCTCACCACTCCTTCATTTCAGAAGAAGGAAGAAATTGCATGTGGAATGACAATTCGAAGGCGTCTTCAAAGGCTGAAGACCCAGTTGACTTCTTCACCTATATTGGCGTACCATACCTAATGGGAATTTACGTTTACTGAGCTTCTTGGGAAAGGTCTTGGCGGTGTTTTGCTGCAAATGTCAGTCATTTGCTTATGCGATAAAACAACCTTCAGATTCATGAGCTGAATTATGCCCCCATGATTGAACTTGCTGGCCATTGTTCATGCCGTCCTCAGGCCTGAGCACTACTTACAGGGAAACCTTTTTGAGGTTTAAAACTGGTCACTTTTGACCTGAAAAGTTTGTTTACTCAGCCCAACCTAATGCCAGACAAACGAGGTGGTTCGAATTTTATCACAATATACTTTGCTATGAGCTATAATAATCAAAGGAAGGAAAGAGAGTAGCATGCCTAAGTCGTAAAGGAGGCACATTTCGTTCTGCTCGTTAAAACGGTAAACTCAGTTTACAGACAGGTAAAAGTGCCTCAAATCAGAGCCAATTTTCACATCACTGAAAGCAGCGCTTGCTCAAACCTAAAAGATAAAAAGGGCTAAGGTTTTTTTTCACTGGATAAGAAGGAATCTTGAGTTATGAAATGGGTAAAATTTACCCTTTTTCTGACTGATTGAGAAGAAGTTGTTAGTTGATTTCATAATCCCGTCTCTCTGGGCACCCCTGGTATCACAAAAAAGCTCTGATTTGAAACTGCATACTTCTGGAAAGGTAGAAAAGGACTGATAAATTTTGAACTCATTCCTAGAATGCCGCGGGTGAAGGCAGAGCAATGCACCCTGCAGGACTGTTTCCTCGTAGCATACCGCAGTACAAATGGCAAGTATAATATGGATTTTGGTACAAGGAAAACCACTACCTCTGCCAGAATAAGCAGATGTTATCCTGGTGTTTGGCTAAACTGACTAGGTAGCTCATTTCATCGCGGTAACTCTAAAGATATGCGACGATTGCTGGCCAAAGGTCCGTACAACGAAATTTCAGATTGCGCATGGTGTACCAAACTAATTATTTTCGTGACAGGGATCCTAGAATTTACTGTCAGCGGTTTTGGCAACCTTAACGCAGCCCTAGGACCAAACTAAATGCAGTTCTCATGCATCCAGAAACGGATGGGCAGCTTACGGGTAACTCATCGTGGTTGAGGACTGTTGTCTGAATGTTATTTCAGATACCATAAATTGGAGAGTATCTCCCATTAGTTGAGTCGTCATACAAACCACTTACACTCATCTTCTTAATTGCCCTTTGAAAGCCCTTTTATGACGAAGGCACCACCCTGAAGAAGTTGGGACAAAATGGTAATAGGATAGAGTGTAGTGGACTCAAGATTCCACAGAGATGTACGCAATTTAAGCTGATTTCTGAACGATTAAAGGAACAGGGATCGACAAAGAGCTATGCTTCCTTAAGCGTGTTTGATGAAAGTTTGAGCTTGTTGATAAGTTTTTCTGCGTGTTAAACCCGAAAGAGTTCTATAAACTTTGGCAAGGCTGCCAAGTTGTCACCACGATTATGTTGGGACCCTTTCGAAATTATCGAAATAATCAATCATGTAGCTTATCGTTTAGCAGTGCCACCCTGCTTTATCTCGTATGCATGATGTTTTCCATATTCGTTGCTTAAGAAATACGGTTCAGATCTGTCACATGTTTTAAATTGGAATTCCTTACAGGTCTAAGACCCAGGAATATCGTGGTTACCCACAAGTACTGGAAACTCGCCAATTCATTTGAGAAATCGTGATATTCACAATGTAAGGTCCAGTGGGACCAGTTTAGCGAAGAAAGTGCAACTTGGGAAAACCTGGAAGAGATGAAAACTACTTTTCCTTCTCTTTTTACAACAGAATGAAATCTGTTGATATAATACTGTTATGAACTTATTGTTTTTAAGTATTTATGAAAGCCAGTTGAAGGCAGACTTTATTCAGGTTGAATAAAAGTGTTGTGACGTTGATTTCTGAAACTATTTAATATGGAAGTAGTCACATTGTTTGTGCACTAATAAATTGATTGACCTGAAGGTTAAATTTAATATGTAATTCATCGGGATGATGAATCTTTTTAGGAGGGAAGCATGTAACACCCTGAACTGTTGTTACTTTCTCCTTAGCATTCAAGTGTTGATATGTGATTTCTTGTAAAAGGATGTGTTCCTCGATTCAGAAATCATGCTTGATATGTACTGAATTTCTTGCAGATTGCAGATCTTGACTGAGTCAAAATATGAATAGACTCTTTTATTTATTTCATTTTGTGTCTGAATATTAATCTGATCACGGAATGAATTATAGAGATATTCTTCTATAATATCTAGACTTGGATCAGTGGGATTGATCCAAGTAATGCTTTAAATCTGTATGTGATAAATTATATCACAGACCTTGAACAAGTTGCAAGTATGGAAGTATTTATTAAGCTAGTTAGGATTTCGACTCAGGCTGATCTTGAGAAATGAAATGGTTCCCGATATCAAAGTATATCTGGAAGGTCTCGATTGTAGACCAAGTAATAATTCGTTGACATACAATTCTGCATGAGAACGGAAGCTAACTCTGTTCTAGAAGGCATGTTACAGGTCTTTTCCGAGTTTCAGGACAAGGACCAAACGGAATTATTAAGGGTTAGTAACCTAAAACTAAAACCTAACCTAGGGGTTAGATTATTGTTAGTCTAACCTAGACCTAGGCTATTTGTTAATATCCTAAGTTAGTATCTTTGTATAAATTTGTTAGTGTGGGCATTACCCTAAACTCTAACCTAAGATACTAACCTAACTTTGGAAGAGATTAGGAAGGGGCCGATGAAGGGTGGCGAACCATGGCGGTGTTTTCTATGGCAATAAATGTAAGGGATAAGGATGAGGGACAGGTCATGGCGGAGGTTTAGGCGACGGCTAATTTGTGCAGACTTGGCAATTGCTAATTTTGGAAATGGACTTAAATTTGTAGTTGGACTGTCGCCAATCCTGGCGGTCGGTGGGAATAGAGTTTAAGCGGGAAAATTGGTTGTTGGCATTCAATACTCTCGGAAGTCGAGCTTGGAACTCGCGAGAAGGCATGCAAGCGGAAATTTGGGGTTTGTTTGGCTTGTCGCGATTTTCGGTTTTTGCTCTGCTGGTTTACTGGTTCTCCACACCAGTTCTCTTCGAGTTGCATGGCCAGTATGAACTGCCATAGCTCTTTCTTTGTCGTGGAAGATATATTTGCGATGAAGACAGCGAAATTTTGTTGGTCGCTTCATCGTGGAAAAAGAAAAGGAAGTTTGAGCTCTTCCTGTGGTCTGCTTCGGAAGTTTGATCAAAATACAGGCATGCTAGGCCCTAACCTTTAAATATCTTGCTGTTTTTCAAGTGCTTTCATTAAAAACAACTCTGTTCAAATGTTCTGTGAAGATTGGATGAATTTTCTATGAGATCTAGTTTGATTTTTAGCACTGTATCTCGTCTGGTTCGCTTTTTCAATTTCTTCTTGATGGGTGTTTGTTTAAATCAAACTTCGACTCTATTTATTTGAGTATTCATTCTGGCTTATACATGGGTGGTATTTATTCTAAAGTTTGAATGTTCGGCCTGTTTGGCGTGAGCCCTTAGAATATACCTGTGGGCAGTATAGACCACTGTACGTCTTTGATTCGTGGTCGCTGTTCCTGTTATTGAAACTGTATGAATGAATTGGGATGAATGCAGTAAGATTGTTTGATAAATATCGCTTCCCTTGGGAACTCTGTCGTGAGCTTTGTTGACTGTGTTTAATGATGCCTCTTGGGTTTTCATTGTGTTCAATTTTTGGGCTTGGAACAGGTAACTGTAGTGTTACCGTAGTCTTTTCGACCTATCGGAAGTTGTTTTCCTTGTTATTAGGTTAGCGGGATTACTTGTGGACAGTGTACAATATAGATACACCTGTACTTAGTTGTATCGACCCAGTGGAGTCGATGATTGAATCGTATTGCTTTCTATTGCTGGGATTGTAGATTCATCCCAAGTTTTGTGCTTGGATTTTTATAAAAGCCTGATAAGATGAAACAGGGCTTTTGGCTACTGTTATTTGAAGTAATTAAAGGATAAAGACTTCCTGTATATGCATTTTCCCTTTCTATGTGAAAGCTGTTCGAAAGTTCGAAGCGGCTCAGTTGCTTCTTCCTTGCTAGAAATGGATATTCGATTTGCTTCGCTTGTTTCATTCTGAATGTTAGCCATGAATAGCATATATGGATTTATCAATCAATGTCATTGTACGTTGCGTAGGGTTCAGTGGTTATGCGTGCAAACCTTTAACAGTCACTGTGGTGAATAAATAGATTATGCTATTACAACTTGGACGACTCTGAGGAGTCGATTGAATGATTCATTTTATTCATGAGCCGATTAAAGTTAAGTTGTTGGTATTTTAAGTGCCGGCGACTTAATGGAATAACATGTACTTCGATCTTGTTATTGAGATTGGAATTCCTTCGTGTTTTGGGATTCTGAGGTTCAGATTCTTAGGTGGACATGTATGTCTTTGACCTGAGCAAATTAGTGTAAAATAATTGACAGAGAGTAATTTGCTGTCTGATTATTGATATGCTTTGTTGATGAATGTCAGTATGAATTCTTAAGCTTTTGCTTAAATTGATACCTCCGTTTGAATCCTTGGAATTCTGGAAAGGCAACTAATACTTCTGTCTCTTTCTGAGCTTGACCTTGGACACTGTCTTGTCAACTTTTTGAGGTCCTTGTGTATGGATGACCGTTTCATGTTCTGACCTTGTTTGGGTAAGTCGCGAACATCACTCCAAGACTTGCATGCGGCAAGGTAAGGATCGTTGGCTGAATTCCTCTCTTTTACTTCAGTCCGATTTTTTGACTGAGCAAGAATATGTATGCTATGTTCTATTCCAAATAAACTGCCCGATTTGACTGTGCGTGATTTGGAAATATCGTGTGGGCAACATAGCTTAGTCCATTGGAAACCTTCGATTGCTTGATGCAATAAGGTTGTTGTTTTTAGAGAAACGCTTGTAGTTTCTTGTTTTCAACTTGTGTCAAGCCTTACTGTATAAAAGGAATTAGCATTGGGCTTAGGATTGATTCATGATTTGTGGATGTGTTGGTTGCTGTACAAGAGTTTGCTGTGTTTCTGTTTCTTGATTAAATAGTGATCTTGCTTGCGGCTTGTCTAACTTGTTCATTTATATACTGGTTGAATGTTTTCATATGTGAAGGCAGTACAGTGATGAACTTATGTGAAAGGAAGCATGAATGGTTTGGTTCTTTCTCTTCCTTTATTTAATATTATTGATAATTGACTATCAGTGGGAAATTGTTTGTAACATATTGGTGGAATCCCGAATTGTTATGTTATTTCCTTTTTGGAGAATGAAACAATCTGACCAATGTTGTGATTTTGGATTTAATGATTGTTGTGTGCATTCGTTCCTTGTTTCTTAATATTTGATGGAATGTTAGAAAATGATTAAGACTATTAGTAACAATGATAGAGTTACATATTTGTAATCATTCTGTATTACAAGGGCATAGTCTGATTATGTTTACTTATGTGAATATCTGATCTCATTTAAACAGGGTGTTTAATGAAAACATTGATGGATTGCAATTGTTTTAAAAGTTAGTGCTTATCATGCTCAGTTCATTGAACTGACTCATGTCGACTATTTTTGCAGATGGTTGCCGTATGAGGTAAAAGCAATGCAGATCTGATAGGCTGATCAGATTGTTTATTGATTTATAAGGAATTACAGCTTGATTTTATAGATATACTATATGAGAAAAGATGTTTCTTTTCCGTTGGCATTATATCAAGTATGCTGTTGCATAAAATGTAATTGTATAAGTTTGAAAGGAATGAAAATGAGTGTTTGATACTTATGTGTTGTATTCTTTTCTGAAAGATGACCTTCTTCGGTATATGTAACGAAGCGGCATTGTTATCTTTGTATAATATGGATGCTTTTGTGATTGACAATGAAAGCTTGTAAGTAATTAGACTAAATTCTTATGAGTATTTAGTAGTTCTAATTTGTTCTAGCAAAAGCAATATTGTAATATAATTATTGTCGCTCTAGAGGATGGGTTAAAATTGAGCCTAAAAGATAACGCTAAACAAGTTGGATTGAATTACTAATCCCTAGTCCCTAAGTATAACAGGACAATAGTAAATTGGATTCTAAATCATTTATATCTTTAAACTAAAAAGTATGATATAAATTCAGTTAAGAGAACTGATAGGCAATCAATGGAGATCAGATGGCATTCTCAAGCATTGGTTATGAGATATTGTCCCGTTCTGTTGCCTTGGAATCAGGTGTATTCTAATGACTCCTTGATGAGAGAGTGACCGTAATACCTCTACCAGTAATGAGTCTTTTAGAGGAGGGTTGTCTTAAGACGAAGAATCCAGGGATCGGAAAGGCTAACCTTAGGGTAAACGTCTTTAAAGTAATTTGTACTCAAGTGCTTAACGCATATTGACGAGTAGATCTTTTCGAGGTGGATTTAAAGGATGACGGCACAAGACAACTGCAGGGTTGTACCTCCGAGAAGATTAGGATCTTCTCAAAGTTACAACAATGCAGGTGACTTCTGACGACACCCTTTGCATTGATCGCTAAGATTTACATTTGTGACTGGACTAGTTACTCAGGGATTAGTTAGGAACGTGGTCAGGTTGTAAGGCTGCCTAGGAGGTTCGGGGTATCTTGACACATTGGTCTAACTGTAAGGTTAAACCAGTATGTCACCGTATCCCTAACCCTCTGGATATCCCTATAACGTTATCACCTTGTTAATCTATCTCCGAGTGATTAAGTCGTGAAAGGAAGGACTGATAGTAGTCAGTATAAGACATTCTATATAACATATGAATGGGGTGAAGGACATATTCCAGATTGACGAGTATGCCATTAAGGAATACGAGACATGAACAGTATGTTTCAAATCTTTGGCCAAAGTATCGCAAGCTGCTGATTGCGTTGTCCTGATTCACCTAGTCTAAGGGATGAGATGCCGATGAATAATGGTAACAATTATTCAGTTAGGTTCCTTGGACAGAGCATTCTGAATCCCAGATTAGGGAAGAGAACCGCAAGAGTATTGTGTTAAATAAAAACACTAACTCTTTTTACTCATGAATAGATCGGTAGATTACCGAGTCATGGAATGAATAGATCGGAGGTATTCCGAGTCATTGCAGCTGCATATGGTTGTCTGTTATATAAATGGTTATTTGAATTGTGAGTTCTAAATTATGTATTTAGAACCAGTATGCAATTATAAAAAAAAAAAAATTTGACTTGTTCTATTGTCTAAAATGAGGATGTTACATAACAAAAAAACCTCAAAAATAACCCAAAAAGCTTCAAAACAGAAAGAAGAGAAGAAAACCTTCAACAAGTTTGAAAAATGATCAAAGACGGATGGCAAAATCAACTGGGAAGCTCAATCGAGTCTGGAGGTGGAAGAAGCATACATAGAAATCCAACACAACAAAAACATACCAGGTAACAAATGACATGGAAAAAAAACTATTTATAATACCCTAACATTAATTACACCTCACTTGACGTGTGTGCCAACTTCCAAATAACTAGACATTAATGACATGTCATCATGCTTGGAGCTTTTGAAAACCTGATAGAAAGGATTTGGTTTAATTCATGTTATGGGTTTTGGAAAACATGAAGCATGATGCAAGAGATGTTGAGATGTTTCTAAGTCCTGTAAACTCGACACAATAGCTTCATTTCAGGTTTCAGGGTTTGGGAAGCATGATGCATGAAACATGCATTTGGCAAAGCATGTTCGGATTCTTGAAAGTTTTGAAAACCCAATGTAAAGGATTTAAGCAATCAGGTTTCGAGTTTTTGGGAACAGGAGACATGTTGCATGCAAGGAACATGTTTTCATGCTTTTAAAACCTGAAAAACCCAAAAATATATTTCAAAGGGAATTTTTAAGAGATATGTCCAAAACTTTTCTATGGTTATCTCATTTTTAGCTCGAATCACTAAAACGAGATAACAGTTGGCTCCAATTGGGGAATTTCTTTGAGACATCAAAGGAAGAGAACTCAGAATCAAAAAGCTTTATCCATTGGGCTATGGATTTAGAAGAAGAAAAACCAAAAACAAACAAATGAAGAAAGAAAGAAATAAAAAAAACACACAACAGAAAATAAATTATAATGCAGTGCAAGACAACATCTTGCATTACGATAGAACAATTTCAGATGTTGGCCACTGAAAGGTAGAGGGAGTAAATCTCCATCAAGATATGATAGACAAAAGCTATTTTAACCATTCAACTGATGGATTTTGAAAGGACCTTTCCATAAAGAATCGAACTTTCCATGCATCCCTTTTTGTTCCCTTCTCTTATCCCAGAGAAGTACTAGATCTCCAATCTAGAAATCACGTTGCTTTGATTTTTTGTCAAATATATTTTTTAATTTTCTCTGATGGTCTGCAATATAATCCACCCCCTTTCTCCGTTCTTCTTCTATCCTAGCTAGGTACATTATCCTTTTCTCAATGGAACCTTGAAAAGTTTCATCCTCAATTTCTTTAGCCAATCGTAAGGCTGGCAATTCTACAAAGATAGGAATCTCAGCATCAATTCCATACAACACCTAGAATGGGGACATTCCAATAGCTCACTTAGGAATAATTTGATCTACCATAATGCATCATACAATGCTTTGTGCCATGTCCTCTGATTCTCATCAACCATATTTCTAATTATGGTCAACAGGTTCTTGTTGCTTGATTCAGCTTGACCATTGCCTTGGGGGTAATAATCAGATGAATGAGCCAATGTGATCCAAATACATAAAAAAAATTGTCAACTCATGTGAAGATAAATTATAAGCATTGTTAGCAATAATCTTGTGAGGAACACCGAATCTAACAATTATATTCTCCTTGAGAAAATTACACACAGCTTTGGAGGTTGCTTACTTGATTGGCGCAGCTTCCAACCACTTGGTGAAATATTTTGTGGTGGTGAGCACATAATTATGACCATAACTGGAGGAAGGATTTAGTTCTCCAAAAAAATCAATTCCCCATTGGTGAAAATGTTCTTCAATTACCACAGGATTAAAGGGAAGAGCTATCAGCTTAGGACAATAAACAAAATGTTGACAATCTTCACATTTGGCCACCCATTTTGTTGAATCTCGAAAGAGAGTATGCCAATAGTACCTAGCCCATAAGATTTTGTAATCCATCGTAGTGGAAGAGAAATGTCCTCCGCATGCTAGATTGTGAAAGGATTCTAGCAACCTTATCTACTGAGACTTATCAACATAATGCAGGAATACACCATCAATGTGCTTCTTGTATATACCATTATCTCATAAAACATATCTTGCGGACCTTAATTTAACTATCCTCTTTTATTTTGGCTCAAATGTGGGGGACATTCAACATAGTTAAAAAGAAAGAGATGTTTGCATACCATTCATTGGTTGTGCTTACAAAAAGCACCATGGGAAATTCTGAAGAAGTATCTTTAGTTTATTCGCATTCTGTCTCAAACTTGTTTTCTGCAATCAATTACCACATGCCTCTTCCTCGTATAAAGTTGGTAGGTCTTATTTCGAAGTCGTATTCTTAGAATTTGGCTATCTAGTTACCCCCGTTGACTACCCAACTTTTGTTGAGTCAAAATGGACTTAACTGCAGTATCAGGAACAAGAACAAGAGTGTGAGAACTCAACACATAATACCTGAAATGCTTCACTACTATCACCACTGCATAAGCATTCTTTTCAATTTGTGACATCTTCAACTCATGTTCCTTTAGTGGGTAGCTCATGAAAGTAATGGGGGCTTTGATTCCTTCTTCGTTCTCCTGCATAAGGATGGCTGATACTGTATGTGTGGAAGCGTAACTATAATTGATGAAATATTTCTTGAAGTCGGGGCATACTAGAATAGGATCATGAGAAATTACTCTTTTGACTTCTTCAAAATAAAGAGTCCCTTCAGTGCTCCATCGAAATGGATTTTTACCTTTCATCATCCCAAGGATATCCTTGGTTTTATCAGCAAAATCAGGTACAAATCTTCTTAGGAAATTAAACTTTCTGAAAAAGGAATGCACCCTAGTTTTACTTATAGGTAGGGTAAGGCTTTGGATGGCCTTCACCTACTATGGGTTGATCTTGGTTCCTCCTTTAGTCATGATATGACCCATCAACTTTCCTTCTATTACTCCTAACATGGAATTTTTAGGATTTAATGAAATCCCATGACTCCTACACCTTAAAAGTACCTACTCCAAGTGATCATAATGAATCACTTCACTTTTTAGAGAAGACCGTCAAGTCATCCAAATATAAAACTATGACTTTTCCCATCAAACATCTGAAATCTAAGTCCATAGCTCTTTGAAACATGGCTCCGGCATTAATCAAACCAAAAGGCATCCTTCTGTAAGAAATGGTCCCCCATGGGGTGGTGAATGTTGTTTTATGTTGATCCTCAGTAGCTACCTCGACTTGATTATACCCTAAAAATCTGTCAAAGCATGGATAAATTTTTTGATCTAGTGACATTCTACAATACTTGATCCATGATAGGCAATGGGTAATTGTCTTTCAATGAAGATTGATTAAGATTCCAGAATCAACACAAATCTAAATCTCACCATTCTTCTTCCTAATGGGGATGATGTTAGCAACCTAGGTAGAATGATGGATTGGGAAGATAATCCTTGCATCTAACATCTTTTGAATTTCCGCAAGGATATTTCCTGAGATCTTTAGGTTGTAATGCCTTTCTTTTTTCCTATAAGGTTTGACGTCAGGTTTCAAAGGGATGCTATGTTGCACATCATTGGGCTTGAAAGACTTTAGATCTACATAGGACCATGCCAAGACATCCATACATCTCTTCAGAGTGAAGTGAATCTTCCTTTCTCCTTAGGAGAACAACATTTTTTGATGTTTACCATTTGGGGTTGGTCAGAAGAGCCCAGATTAACTTGATCTACCTCTGACGAGGAAGCACCTTCACCCTATCTTTTATCCTAAATAAAATGGTCATGTTTTTCAAACAGACCTTCTAGAGAGACCAAACCCCTTCGGAATCTTATTTCCTTTGAGCTAGATGGATTCACCATCAATCTCTTGATATGAATTCAAGATGGACTCATGGAAATCTGATTCTGATCCTTCAAAATAAATCTCACTAAAATTATCATCTCTCTCAAGAAAAGACAATACCTGTTGTTCATCATTGAACACTTGTTAATGTGCCGCATTATCCAAAATACTCAAACGATACACAATTTCAATGGTATATGTGTCCTATTTGAACTTTGGGTGAGGAAGGAGAAGAGATGTATACATTGCTAAAGAATCAGCTTTATCATTGTAATCTCTCAAGACTACCTTAATACAAAAAGCATCAAATCATTCTATGTTGTCCCACACCTTGTTCCTGTAATGCCTTAGGTGATCGTTTTTCACCTGATAGGTCCCCTTTACTTGATTCACAATCAACTCAGCATCTCCCTACACTTTAAGATTTTGGATTCCCTTTGTCTTGCCATTTCTAATCCTAATAACAATCTTTGTATTCAGCTGTGTTATTAGTATTTTCAAATTACAACTTAAAGGTAAAGGGAAAGATTTCTAAATCTGGAGATATAAGAACCACACCAGCTCCTGATCCAGTACTTAAACATATCTCATCAAAATCAAGGGGTCCAAATAGCATTAGGATCTTCTTCCTTTATTTCTATAGAAATAACCTCTGATGTCATGAAATAATTTCCCAATCCTTCATCTTCAAAGAGAATTTGAGCATTGGGATCATCTGATTTGTAACCAGGTACTTTGCTTGTGCTTCAGGGTGGAAGAAGAAAGGAACTCCATTTACTATAATTTTATCTTTGGTCTAGTCCATATTTCATTTCTCCTTTGACATATTTGTAAAAACCCTCTTCCTAATAGAATAACCATAAGTAGCTAGGATATCAAGCAACTAGGAATAGTCATTTTACTCTCGTTTTAGGGAATGCAACAAAATGCAAATTGTGCATCCTTGATTTGGCCAATCAGGGGACCTTGTTTAGTTTCCTGGAGTAACACCACCCATAATATTTAGTCAAGGTAAGTCCAAGGGGCATGGGCCTAATTTTTTTGGCATTACATTATTAGAGGCTCCTAAGTCAAATTATGCAATTACTGAGTTTAAAACCAGTTATAAGTAAAGAACAATAAAATGGTTCCATCTTTACCCAAAAAATCAACATAGGTTCATATTTACTCTGAGGTAAAAGGCTAAGTGGGGCTCGGAAAAATGCCTTTTGAGATGAAGGGATAACATCCTTGCTATTAATGAATTTGGTAGTTCTCAAATTGCTCAGGATTTGACTAAGGTACTCGGCTTCCGACATTTGGATTTTAGTTTTCTTTGCATGATCAATAATGTAAAAGTGGTATATGAAGGAATGATGGTGGGCTAAGTTCTAGTTTACACTGGTCTGAGCTGAGGTATCGGCCTTAGGGGCAAGAGAAAGAGAGTTAGAAGATGAAATTACCTTTTAGTATCTCCTTTTAAGTTGGTGATGAGATAGGAGAGCCTCTTTTAGCCATAACCACGGAGGTTCTTTAATTTATCCGTAGATCCTTCAACCAGATTTCTGGGGTTCTGGGATTGAGATCGAGTGAAGATTGCAAATGACTGACCATCATGCTCACATTCGTCTTCCTCGTATTCCAAGTACCCAATGCTGGAGTCGCCAGCTGAATCATAAAAAGACTCATTATCATATCCTGAAGCTTCATGAGAATCTTGATCTTTTGGTTCTTCATCTTCCTAATTATTTCTACGGCTGCATTAACAAGAGGAGCTTCAATGGCCAACTTGGTGGGGATCAGCAATAAATGATTCCTATCTCTTATGGGAGCGCTATTAGTATTGTTGAAATTCCGTCTGGGATATCTCGATAAGGAACGTTGGTCACTTATTGAGACATTATTTTCTAAAAGTGATCAAGTCATTGGCCATCCTCTGAATCATAGGATCAATAGTACCTCTGAGAAGAACTCTAATTTTAGGCTTAGATGACTCTCTTCTGATCTTTCTGCTAGAATGAGATCATCTTCTAATTTCAGTGGTCATAGCTTGAGCAAGTGGCCAAATCAAATGGATAACAAAACCTTCTAATAAGAATCTCACATCAGGAGGTTAAGCCGTTGATTAAGAAACACTTTTTGATTGTCAAGATTGGGAACAGCTAGATCTAGAATCTTATGAATTAGCTTGTTGAATTGGCTATGAAAGTCCCAGAAGTCCCGCATGGGGTTCATAAAATACTCCTTCTTCATAATGTGTAAGCTATGCTAACAAGGCATGAGAATCTTCATCTTCGGTTTGAACCTTACTTCAAGATGGGATCTCATGGTAGCCCAGTTGGTAATGCATAAATTAGGAAGATGGTAGAACCATTCTGCTACTACACCATGTAATGTTTCAAGGAAGAGTCCAATAGAGACATATTCATGAGAAACCCCAAGGATGCCGCATGTGATAAAGAATGAAGTGATGTGTTCATTAGGGTGTGTGCTTCCCATCTCTGTTGAACTTAGGAATATTCTTACATGACCCATGTAGTAGATCATGCAATGGGGGAGTTAGGGAAAAAGGACCAATAGTCATACCCCAAGGCACAGGTTGTGTTGCCATCCCTCTGAATGAAGTGTGCACATTAATCTGAATATCAGACAAAAATAGTGCACAATAGGTTGTACAAGCTTCTTGTTCTTAAGGAACCTGAGTTCTTTGGATAGGAGAAGAACTTCTTGCTCGGCTAGATGCAACATGTTGGGCGAAAGTTTGAAATTGTGTTGTTGTAGGCAGATCAAAGAATGGATTAGTTTCACCCCTGCCTCAGCTTGACTAAGTGAAGATATTTCTAGCCATCTTGAACTGAAAAATGGATCTTCTAAAAATAAGGGAAAAAAATGGAGTCGCCAGACACCACTAGGATAAGCTTAGTCTTATCAATTGTATATCCCCAGCAGAGTCACCAAAAAACTATTGGTTGGGATATGATGTTAGGACAAAAATATGAGGTTCACCAATAGTGCACAAGATCAAATCCCTCCTCAAAGATAGGTTGAGGCTTCCTGTTTATTACTAATCTAAAACACAGAATAAATAATATATACATTATCCACACTATACTAACCATTGGGGTTGGGATATAATCTCAAAATCCATATCAACACGAGATGGAGATGTTACAGCTTTAGAAATGGAATGGATTGGAAAGGAAACTATTATAGAGAAAACAGAGTGGGAAGGGAATGAGTGGAACATATTTTCTTTCAAGCAAACATAGATCACGAAATACTTATACAAGTTTTAGATAATGAGTGTAATATTTTAAATGATTAAAATAATCAAGAACACTAAACAAATAATAGCTCAAGATCTGACGTAGAACCAAATTTCTCAGATAGATGAATCCCCCAACATAAAGTTTTAAAATAACACCTGTTTTCTATTCTTAATTATTAAAAAGAAAATACAAGTATTTCTTCTTCTTCACAATTTCTCTTAATATTCTAAAACCTCCCTGTTGGAATGCACAAGCATCCATTAAGTTAATAATAGAGAGAGCGGAAGAATAAGATACAGCTTAGATAGTCGTGACGGAGTTTATTGGGGGGTGACTCTCACGCAGGAGAACCGTCCAAAATTTTCTCGTACGTGATGAAATGCAACAAATCACACACAGACATGAACAATTGTCTTGATAGAAATGACATGAACATGATGCCTCAATATTCTCTTTGGCGTCGTGTCACTCTTCCATGAAGCCTACTTGTCTCAAATTCTTCAACTTCTAGATTATTCCCTACCATCCCATCTTCATCTATGCACTAGAATACACTTACAGACCTCAAAGTTCCTGGAGTGTCACTTGCGTTACCGGAATTTCTCAATTCTGTTGAGGTTCCTCCTTAGTGATTATTAAACTTCCGATCCTCTGAACTTGTCA